>CAUYPK010010370.1:0-18924 GCA_963574355.1 Loris lydekkerianus
ATTTTACATGGGGTTGGGGGGTATAGTTTTTGTGTCATTTTGAAATTTTTTCCGTTTTTTTATCTCTAGTTTTTTTTTTTTTTTTTTTTTTTTTGAAACACAGAGTCTCACTATGTAGCCCTGTGTGCTGTGGCATCACAGCTCACAGCCACCTCAAACTCTAGGACGTAAGCCATTCTCTTGCCTCAACCTCCCAAGTAGCTAGGACTATAGGTGCCCGCCACAATGCCCGGCTATTCTTTTGTTGCAATTGTCACTGTTGTTCAAACTCACCTGCCTCAGTATGTGTGACTGGCGCTCCAACCACTGAACAACAGGCGCCAAGCTTTTCTCTCTTTTTTGCTCTCTCTCCTTTTTTTTCCTTTTCCAATCAGTCTTACTGAGGGTTTAACAATTTTATGGAATCTTAGCAGCTTTTTTCCCCATTGATTTACTTGATATTTTTTTGCTATTTTACCTTTTATTGGTGGTATTTATTATTTCTTTTTTCTCTTCACTTTGGATTTGGTTTGCTATTATTTTTCTATTTATTAGGGTGGTAACAGAAGCCATTGATTTAAGATTTTTGTCCATTTATAATACAGACATTTAGTGCTCTAAATGTTTTCTCAGTACTGCTTTAGAGGCTTCCATCAAATTTAGCTATATTATGTTTTCATTCAATTCAAAATATTTTCTATTTTCATTTCTTATCTTGTTGATGTCAACAGACATTTTTTCCCAGCCTGTATGACTGCCAGGCACTGTTTCCATTAATCTATTCAGATGCTTATTTCTCTAGTCTCAGGCAGTCTTTTCACACACACTTATCAGTATGCTGCCGAATACTCAAGAGGCAACTCCTGCATGTCTTCAGTGTTCTGTCTCTGTGAAACCCTCACTTCTCCAGTACTCTGGCTTGCTCTGTTCTTCCCTTGTCTTCCTGAAACTCTGAGTTTTAAGTTGTCCTGTTCAACTCCAGGAACCTCTCAAACTCTGCCCAGATTCTCATTTTTTTTTTTTTTTTTTAGTAATGTGCACTTTAATATTTCTCAAGACAGTTAAGTTGTGCATATAAACTTTCTTCATTTGAATCTCATTGCTGAGACATCAATACCCTTCATTGCTTGATATTCAATATCTTGACAACTATTATTTGGTATATTTGATTTGTTTGTTTTTATTGTTGTTGCTTTAGGCAGATAGTAAATCTCCTCCTTGTTACTCCATTTTTTCCAGAGAAGGAAGTATTTTCCCTGTAAATATATGAAGTAGTTGTTGTTAATATCTCATTTTAAAAATAAGGAAACCAAAATATATATAAATCAAACAGTTTTCCCCAAATCACACAGGGAGTAAATGGGACAGCTAGGATTTCAACTTTCTGAGAACACTTACAATTGAAGGACATGTCTAGTCAATTTAATTCTTCAAAAATAATTTTATTTTCTCACCCCTTTTATTTTCTAGATAAATTTAACATCAAATTTTCCAATATTTAACACATACACACACACTACTCTGTCATCTTCATCTTCCTCATCTTCTATTGGATTTACTTTTCTTCATTAGTTAATTCAGGAAAGGATTTTATGGAATTGAATGTTCCATAAACATGATATATTTCTCCTTATGTTCTTCACTAAAATTTTACATTTTCTTCACCAAAATATTGCATGTCTTTAGTTATATTTAATATAAGGTATTTATATTTTTGTTGATAATGCTAAAACTCCTTCTCTATGTGAAATTAAATTTTCTAGCATTTACTTACTGAAATACAAGAATTTAGTTGATTTTTATAAGTCAATTTTATATACATCATTATGTTATTATTCCCTTAGCAGGTTCTATTTGCAAATTAACTGAAATTCCATTGTAAATTGTGATAGCACTTGTGAATTATGGAAATGTTTCACCCTTTCAAAGATGTAGACCATTTAATTCTTTTTTCACTTCTTATTGCTCTACCTAATACCATCTGCAGACTGTGACAGTAGACATCATTGATTTATTGCAGAATTTAAAAGAAATACTTCTATATTTCTCTCAAGGATGACAGACTAGAGGCTTTTTTATTATGCTTTATGCACTTACAAGAAGCAAAATGATGTGTGGGATTTACACTGTGAACTCTTATCCAATAAAGAATCCAGAAAATCAGCAGAAAAACAAAAGAACACTTCATATCCTGGGGAAGAGAAAGTGGGCAGGGAGCCCATGTTGTGTGGTTAGGCTGAGGATTGTGAGATGAAACCCCAAATACAGGAGACGGTGAGTGAGTATCCTCCGGTAATCTACCTTTCCACTGGGTAACCTTGTAATCCAACCTATAGGAGAGCACCTTGATCCTTCAATGCTCTGTGTGGGTCTAGCTTGGGGAGGGACGAAGAGAGAAAAGGAAGAAAATGCACCGAGAAGTCCCCTAGGCATCTTTCCATATCTGAGAGCTAATGGGAGGATGCCACTCTCTATCCGTGCCCATAGTAAGCGGGGCAGAATCCCGCAACCTAGCAGTTATAGCAGCTGTGAGCATTAGAGAGTCTTTGTGGATTGGAGTTCTAGGCCTTGAGCAAGGGAGAAGCCCCTAGAGCCCATTGACAGGCATATGTGGCATGGGCTTCTTCCATTGGTACTGGTATTCGACCCCCTCTTTAGGGACTGGAGAAGGAGGAGATTTGCCTAAGGGATGTGGTTTGGGCTGGGCAGTGAGATTTACAGCCTGAGGCAGCTTAGTGAACTAAAGCAAATGGCATATGACTTTACTGAGTATACTAGTCAGTTTCCTTTTTCAGGACGGAGGAGTGGACCCTATGAGGTCTGGAGAGTGACAGGTAGATATACCCACTCCTGCCCACATGACCTAAGCACCAGTGCCACCCCTCCATTCCCATGCTGGGACCTCAGTGCTTCCATGGTTGTTCTTCTCAGCAACCAGGAATAGTTCAAGGGGCCTGGTGATTTCCTCCATACCTTCATTAGGGCTGGTGTTTGCCAGGGGGCCAGAATGGAGGCCTTCCTAGTACTGCTTCACCCAGGTTAGCCCCCTCCCTCCAAAGCCAAGTGTAATACCTATACCATTGAGTGTTTCATGACTCAGCCCATTGCCTGGGACAATGGAAATGCTTCGTCTAGTAAACAAAGATCAAGCCTGAATCTTATTGCTATCACCATACTTGCAAGAGATACCTACTGGCCTCAAGTTCAACCCGTAGAGCCCAAATAAAATCTGCTGACACAAGTGCATACCTCTTGGTTGGAAACAAGTAAGGTTTTCATAACTTCTTGTATCACTATTTCCTATGCTACCTTGGCTTTTCAGAGGGTCACAAGCCTGCTCATTCATGTTGTACAAGGCCATTACAACCAGAATTTCAGAAAACCACCACACTGTGGCTATTTAAAACAAAGAAAATCATATAGAATCTTTGCCACTGAATGGACCCATAACAAAAGCCAAATGGCCCTATTCAATGTATAATTATAACCCATACTCAATAAAAAGGCTGTACCCAATGAAAGTAAGTTCAGAAATATGAAGTGACTATTTCAGGAAGACACCCAGAAAGTTTGTAGAAGCAGGTTATTATGACACCTCAAAGGCAAGATAGTTACTCACTAGCAATGTATCTTAACCAAAAATAAATTTTTGAAATACCAGAGAAATAATTCAAAATATTCATTTTAATGATGTTCAATGAGCTGCAAGGGAAATATGAAAACCAATACTAAGAAATCAGAAAATCAATTCAGGATATAAATGAGGAGTTTACAAAGGAGATAGATATCTTTTTAAAAAATCAGAACTTCTGGAAATAATTCAATGAAGGAATTGCAAAATACATTTGAAAACATCAATAATAGATTACATCAAGCAGAAGAAAGAACCTAAGAACCCGAAGACAGCTCTTTTCACCTAACCTAGTCAAGCAAAAATAAAGAAAAAGAATAAAAAGAATTAACAAAAGCCTTCAATAAGTATAAGTCTGCATAAAGCAAGAAAACATATGAATCACTGGCATTCTCAATCAAGAATAAAACCCAAAAAGTCCAGAAACTATTAAGAAAAGAAGTGATAAGAATCTACCGAATCTAGTAAGAAATGTAGACTTCCAGACTCAAGAGCCCTAACAGAGAAATGAATTGCCAGGCAATTATATATGGTCATCACACTGTCTAAAGTCAAAATTCAAAATCAACACACAAAAAAGCATCTAGAGACCTACATAAAAAAAAAAAAGCCCTTATCAGAATAACAGGGGATATCTCAGCAGAAACCTCACAAGCTAGAAGAAAGTAGGATCCTATTTTAAGAGTACAAGAAGAAAAAAAAAAAAAAACTTCTCAGACTCAAAATTTATTTCTTGTTAGAATAAGCTTCATAAATAAAGGAGAAAAAACATCTTTCTGAGAAAAGCAAATACTGAGGGAAGTCGTTACCAGTTGTCTGATTCTACGAGAAACAGTGTAAAGATTTTTAAACATGAAAATGAAAGGTTAATAATTCCCATCATAAAAATATTTGCAAGTATACAACTCACAGTTCTTGAAAAATACTTACATAAGGGATAAAGAGAAAGAAATGAAATTATAATATTTTAGAACTCCACTATACCACAATGACAGGCAAAAACAAAACAAAGAATGCACAAAACTAGATGACAACAATATCACAAGGACAAAACCTCACATCTTACATATAAATATTAATCTTGAATACAAATTGATTAAATACCTTATTTAAAAAATGTAGATTGGCAAAATAGATATAAATTATGAACCAACTACAACCAGCTATATGCTACTAACAAGACACTCACCTTACCTATAAAGATACTCATAAATGAAGAGAAAACAAGGTAAAAAAGGACTTTCACACAGAGACCCAAAACTAGCAGGAATAGTCATACTTCTACCACATAAATATAAACCAGTGGAAAAAGACAATGGAGTTTATTATATAATAATAAAGTGATCAAGTTGAAAAAATCATATAACAATCCTAAATGTAATTCACCCATTGGAGTACCCATATTTATAAAACAAGTATTGTAAGACTTAAAGAAAAAAGATAGACTGTAACAAAAGAATAATGTGGGATGTTAACACTCCACTTACAGAACTAGACAGATTGTTGAGATAAAAAATGAACAGGGCAGTGCCTGTGGCTCAAAGGAGTAAGGTGCCAGCCCCATGTGCCGGTGGTGGTGGGTTCAAACCCAGCCCCAGCCAATAACTGCACAAAAAAAAAAAAAAAAAAAAAAAAGAAAAAAGAAAACACTGGATTTCCATTGAATGTTAGGCTGAATGGACTTATCAGATAGTTACAGGAAATTCTACCCAAAATTACAGAATATATATTCTTCTCATTATCACAGGGAATATTCTCAAAGCCAGACCATACAGTAAACAATAAAAGAAGTCACAATAAATCTTTTAAATTACAATCGTGCTTGCAAACAATCTTTGGGTCAACACAAAAATAAAGATGGAACTCAATGGGAGCTGAAGGAAGATGGGGGCTGAGTAAAGGTTACTTTGAAAACAGGAGCAGTGAGATTGGGGAGAGAGACCTCCAGTCACCTCTGGCTGGTGGGCGCTACACAGAAACATCCCTTTGGGGATGCAGGGAGACAGCTGGAGATTTCTGGACCCCAGGAGGAGGACAAAAGCAGTGGAGAAGTGGCAAGTGGTTATCTTTGGTCTGAGGCCATGATGGCTGCTGCAGCTGTAGCTGTAGTAGCAGGGAGATTGCAGACAGGGAAAGGCCATCACTGTAGGTTGTTTTTATTTTTTTGGACTTGGGCAAGAGTTTGAGTTACCTTGGGAGTCCTTGGGCTAGTGTGCAAGTGATTTTGAGCAGTGTTCAGAGTCTGGTAATGAGCCACTGAGATGGAACAGAGCTTTCATTGTTCAGCTGCAGGCTGCATGCAGCCTATGTGAGACAGGTGCCTTGTGGGCTCAGCCCTGGAGTCCCAGAGGGAGCCCCCCTCTGGGAGAACATGATCAAGTGACTTTTGAAAGTGCCCAGAGGGCAGGACTGATTCACTGGGAAAGAGAGAGATTTCATTTTTCCGCAGTAGGAGAGCTGCCTTGCAGCCTTGGCCCTCAGGGGCATAGAGCTAGGCAGGTTTTGGCACTCCTGAAAAGCCCATAGCCACTTCAGGAGACATCCCAGCAATACACACTTTCCTAGGAAAGCCTCTGCTTAGCCAAAGGTCATAGTTTAAATAGTCTTTTAAGCAGGCTGAGGAGAGACCCAGGCTTTCAACCCTTGGGGGTTTGAGGGCAAAGAAGTCAGGAGAGGCCTCCAGTCTCTATCACATACAACTGTATCACAATTATGATTAGCATCTCATACCCCAGAAGATCATCTGTTGCCTAGGCAATATTCAGCAAGATATACTTATATATTTCTTTGTTTTTGTTTGTTTGTTTCTTCTTTTATTTAAACATTTCCCCCTTAGAGTTTACTATTTATTTTTTTCTTCACTTTTCTCACGCAAATATAATTTTTCATTGTTGCCTTCTTTATTAATAAGAACTTCATTTTTGCTAGTTTTTCTGCTCGTTATTTTTTCCCCAAATTTTATCCTGTAAGGCTTTTTGTTTGTTTTGCTTTGATTTATGGTATTTTTGTTTTTATTCTCTATTTGGTGGAGGTAGGGTACTGTGTCTGCTCAAACTGGCAAGGTGCTGAAGATGTCAAGGGATCACCCAATCCATCATCCCAGAAGTTGGGGGGGGGGTTAAGGTGTGGGTCAAAGTACACTACTGTACACCTTTATTACACCTGTCACCCTCTTTCTGTACCTCTCTTCTTTTGTCAATCTTCTCCTTCCTTTACATACCCCTCTCCTTTCTCTTTTCTCTCTCTCTCTCTCTCTTTTTTTTATTACCTTTTTCCCCTTCTTGCTGTTTAATCTTCTCATCCTTTCAGTCCTGTACCAAAAGGACACATAAAAATTTTGGTCAGCACAGTAACTTAAAGAGAAGAGGAAATGAAAGCAAAATTAGGGGAAGGAAACAGACAACAGAAAACACACATGAGGAAGAAAAAGCAGAAAAATTCTGGCAACATGAAAAACCAGACCAGAGCGATCCCCGCAAGGGACCATGAGGTAGCTACTACAGAGGATTCAACCTATAAAGAAATGTTAGAAATGACAGAAAGGGGAATTTAAAATATGGATAATAAAAAAGTGAAGGAAGTGCTGAGAAAGTGGAAAATAACCAAAAGAAAATCTAAAAACAGAATCAAATAAGAAATGAACAATATGAAGAATATAGAAAGGATATAGCAGAGGTAAAGAAATTGAAGGATTTAGGGAACATAAAGATGCAGTAAATGGTAGAAGTAATGTATTAGACCATGCAGAAGAAGGAATCTCAGAGGTAGATGACAAAGATGTTGAGACAACTCAGATAGTCAAAGAGTCAGAGAAAGAGAGAGAGAAAGCAGATCATTCACTGATAGAATTAAGGGAATTCATGAAGCATTCAAACATATGAGTTATAGGTATCCCAGAGGGGAAGAAGGATGCCCCAGAGAAATGGAAGCCATACTGGAAAATATCACAAATGAAAATTTCCCAAATATCACCAAAGATTCTGACACACTCCTTTCATAGGGATATAGAACCCCAAGTCATCACAAATCAAATAGAGTTTCTCCAAGACACAGTGTGCTGAACCTGTCCAAAGCAAAAACAAAAGAAAAGATTCTGCAAACTGCAAGGAGTAAGCACCAATTGACCTACTTGGGCAAATCAATCAGGGTTACTGAGGACTTCTCAAATATGACTTTCAAGCCAGAAGATAATGGTCATCTATCTTTAATGTAGTTAAACAAAACAATTTTTAAGTCCAGAATTCTATATTTTGCTAAGCTAAGCTTCAAAATTGATGGAGAAATCAAATATTTTACTGATATGCAAACATTAAGGAAGTTTGCCATAACAAAACCAGTAATACAGGAAATACTTAGACTTGTTCTATACACTGATCATCACAATGGACTACCAGAAAAGGAAGCACCCAGAAACTGAAGGACAAAGACTAGCTTTGACAATGATGCAATAGATAAAACAAAGCAATGGAACCCTCACCAATTTGACCTTCAGTGAGGGAGCTCTCATGCCCAGATGTAAACATGTGGTAACATCCACACCTCCCAAAGGCCTTCCCCCAGACCAGGCCCATGAAAAGAAACAATGCTGGAATTCCTGAGGAGAGAGTTACTGATTCACCGAGTCTGTCTATCTCTCTCCACTTGAAGAGACAGTCTCTTCCCATTCTATCTAAAAAGCTGCTCATGAAATTGCTTCCTGCCTGTGTTCACTTCATAGCACTTGCTCTGCTTGTGATTTTTTCCAAGCAAGGAGCCAAAGAAGCCTCATCCTGAAACTCAGTTTTGTCTGGTCATTCTTCAATCTACAACACACCAAGAAGTGAGGCCTGACTGCCTTAATTAAATCAACAGGACAAATCAAGCCCTGAAAAAGCGTCTAGGCAAGGGATAGAAGAAAATAAGATTTATGTTTTGTTGTCCATATTTATGTAAAAATCACATATTTGTCACACATGAGTGTTGTGATTCTCAGTCCAATAAATATATTATTCACACACACACAATTTTACAATTTAAGACCAAAAAACCCCCAAAGCAATGGACTCTCACAAAATAAGATGAATAGAATGCTTCCACACTTGTCAATTATCTCAATAAATGTTAATCGTTTGATTCTCCACTGAAGAGCCATAGACTGGCTGACTGGAAACACACACACACACACACACACACACACACACTCCATCCTTTTGCTGTCTGCAGGAAACAGCACCTAGCCTCAAAGAATAAATTAAAACTGAGAGTTAAGAGATGGCAGACAATTTTTCAGGAGAACAGAATTCAGAAGAGAAGAGGGTTTGCAATCTTATTTTCATGTACAATTGAATTTAAAGAAACTAAGTAAAAAAAAAAAAAAAAGGACAATGATGGACACTTCATATTGGTCAAGTGAAAAAAATAAGAAGACATTTCAATTCTAAATATTTATGCACCCAACTTAAATGCTCCTAGATTCCTGAAATAGACTTTAGTCTGAGCAATATGATATCCCATAACACCATAATGGCAGGGGACTTTAACACTCCTCTTACAGAGCTAGACAGATCCTCTAAACAGAAACTAAACAAAGATACGGGAACTTAAATGTGATCCTAGAACAACCTGTGCTTGAAAGACATATATAGAACATGCCATCCCAAAGGTAAACAATATATGGTCTTCTCATCAGTCCATGGAACATTCTCCAAAATCGATCATATCCTAGGAAACAAAAGAAACTTCAATAGAATCAAAAGAATTAAAATTTTGCCTGGTATCTTCTCAGACCACAAGGCATTAAAGGTGGAACTCAAATCCAACAAAAACATTCAAACCCACACAAAGGCATGAAAATTATACAACCTTATGTTGAATGACAGATGGGTTCAGGAAGAGATAAAAGACAAAATCATTAACTTCCTTGAGCATAACAACAATGAAGACAGAAGCTACCAAAACCTATGGGATACAGCAAAAACAGCCCTGAGTGCAAAATTTATCACTTTAGATGCCTACATTTTCAAAACAGAGACAGAGCACATCAACAAACTCACTAACCATCTTATGAAATTGGGGAAAAAAGAACAATCGAAGCCTAAACTCAGCTGAAGAAATGAAATATCCAAAATTAAATCAGAGATTAATGAAATTTAAAACAAAAGAATCATTCAGAAATTAAAGGGAAAAGGAGATGGTTTTTTGAACAACAACAACAAAAAAACTAAAATAGGTAAAACTTTGGTGAGACTAGCTAGAAATAGAAAAGTAAACTCTCTTGTAACCTCAATCAGAAATGATAAAGGAGAAATCACAACTTATGCTACAGAGATACAAGAGATTATCTTTGAATACTACAAGTAATTCTATGCCCTCAAATTTGACAATGTGAAGGAAATGGATCAGTATTTGGAATCATAGCCTCTCCCTAAACTTAGCCAGAAAGAAATAGATCCCCTGAACAGACCAATTTCAAGCACTGAGATCAGAGAAACAATAAAAAAATCTCCCAACAAAAAAAATGCCTTGGTCTGGATGGCTTCACTCCAGAATTCTATCAAACCTTCAAAGAAGAGCTTCTTCCCATACCGCAGAAATTATTCCAAAAAACTGAGGAAGAAGAAATCATCCCCAGATGTTCTATGAAGCCAACATTACCCTTATTAAAAAAAAAAAAAAAAAAAAACAAAAAAAAAAACAGGAAAACTTCAGACCAATTGCACTAATTAATATAGATGCAAAATTTTCAACAGCATCCTAGCCAATAGACTACAACTTGTCATCAAAAAAGTCGTAAATCATGATGAAGTAGATTTAATCCCAGTGATTCAAGGCTGCTTCAACATTCGCAACTCCATAAACATAATTAGCCATATCAACAGAAGAAAAAAACAAAGACCATATGATCCTCTCAATAGATGCAGAGCAAGCACTCAATAAATTCCAGCATAATTTTTTTTTTATTAGAACACAGAAGAGTATAGGCATAAGTGGCACATTCTTAAAACTGATTGAAGCTATCTATGACAAACTCACAGCTAATATTTTACAGAATGCAGTAAAACTAAAAGCTTTCCACTTAGAACTGGAACCAGACAAGGTTGTCCTCAATCACCACAATTATTCAACATAGTGGTAGAAGTTCTAGCCAACATAATCAGGCAAGATAAGGAAATAAAAGGCATCCATATGGGAGCAGAGGAGGTCATACTCTCCCTCTTTGCTGACAATATGATCTTATACTCAGAGATCCGCAAAGACTCAATTGCAAGACTCCTGGAAGGGATCAAAAAATATAGTACTGTCTCAGGACACACAATCAATATCCACAATTCAGTAACCTTTATGTATACCAATAATAGCGAAGATGAGAACCTAATGAGGGACACAGTTTCATTCCCAGTAGCTTAAAACATAAATAAAATCCTTAGGAATATACCTAACAAAAGAGATGAAGAACTTATATGAAGAAAATTATGAAACCCTAGGAAAAGAAAGAGCAGAAGATGTTACCAAATGGAAGAGCATACCATGCTCATGACTGGGAAAAAATCAACATTATTAAAATGTCTATAATCCCCAAAGCAATCTACAGATTCAATGCCATACCTATTAAAATACCACATTATACTTTCAAGACTTGGAAAAAATAATTCTTCATTTTGTATGGAACCAGAAAAACACCCTGTATTGCTAAGGCAGATCTTAGTAATAAAAACATAGCTGAGGGCATCAGACTACCAGACTTTAGGGTGTACTACAAGGCCTTACAGCATGGTATTGCCAAAAATATAGGGACATTGAAATTTGGAACCAAATATAAAATAAGGAGATGCAACTAACCCCTTTTTTTTTTTTTTTTTTTTTTTATGCTCAAGTCACTTTTTTTTTTATTATTATTATTTTTTTTTATTAAATCATAGCTATGTACAATGGTATGATCATGGGGCATCATACATTAGTTTCACAGACTGGTTGACACGTTTATATCACACTGGTTAACATAGCCTTCCTGGAGGGAGGGGGGTGGAAGGAGGGGGATTGGTGAGAATACACTTGTGGTGCATCTTACAATGGTATATGTGAAACTTAGTAAATGTAGAATGTAAATGTCTCAACACAATGACTGTGAAACTAACATCTTACAGACACCTAACCTTTGATAAAAATAAACCAAACAAGAACATACACTGGGGGAAAGAATCCCAATTCAATAAATGGCACTGGGAGAACTGGATATCCACATTAAAAGATTGAACCTGGACCTGAACCCTTCTCCACTCACAAAAATTGATTCAAGATGGATAAAAGACCTAAATTTAAGGAATGAAATGATAAAAATCCTCAAAGAAAGCATGGGAAAATAACTTGAAGATACCAGCCTGGGGTAATACTTTATGAAGAAGACCTCTCTGGCAATTGCAACAATAACAAAAATAAACAAATGGGTCTTAATTAAATGAAAAGCTTCCATGCAGCTAAGGAGACAACAACCAAAGCAAACAGACAACCTGCACAATTGGAAAGGACATTTGCATATTATGAATCGGACAAAAGCTTGATAACTAGGATCTACAGAGAACTGAAATTAAGCAACGTGAAAAATGCCAAGAATCCCCAACGCCAATATCAATGGGCAAGAGAGATAAATAGAACTTTCTCTAAAGAAGACAGATGAATGGCTGACAAATATATGAAAAAATGCTCATAGTTTCGAATTATTAGAGAAATGCAAATCAAAACCACCCTGAGACATCTTCTAACCCCAGGGAGAATGACTCACATCACAAAATGTAAAAACTGTAGATGTTGGTGTAGATGTGCAGAGATAGGAACACTTTCACACTGCTGGTGGGACTGCAGGCTAGTGCAAACTTTTTTGAAGGAAAGATGTAAAACCCTCAAAGAACTCACACTAGACCTCTCATTTTATCCTTTAATCCTACTGCTGGGCATCTACCCAGAAGGAAAAAGTCCTTTTTACCTTAAGGACACTTGCACTAGACTGTTTATCACAGCTCAATTTCCAATCACCAAAATGTGGAAACAGCCTAAATGCTCACCAACCCAGGAATGGATTTACAAGCTGTGGTATATGTATACTGTGGAATACTGTTCAGCCATTTTAAAAAATGAAGACTTTACATCTTTTATATTAAACCGGGTGGAAGTGGAACACATTATTCTTAGTAAAGTATTACAAGAATGGAGAAGCAGGAATCCCATGTACTCAATTATCATCTGACAACAATTAATGACCTAGTGCATGGTGGGGGTGGAGGAAGGGGAGAGCAGAGAGAGGGAAGCAGGGAGGGGGTTGAGGGGGTCATGTTGTGTGACACACCTTTTGACAGCGGGACACAATTATAAGGGACTTTACCTAACAAAGGCAATCCAGGTAACCTGGTTATATGTACCCTCAATGAATCCCCAACAATTAAAAAAAAAAAAAATAGATGGAAATTAACATTTTTAAACGAATACATACCCAAACCACTGGAATATAATGAAATCAGTGCTAAGGGAAACCTTTATAGCATTAAATGGCTACATTAAAAAAAAAAAAAAAAGAATCCCAAATTGACAATTTAAAATTACACCTCAAAGAAGCAGAAAAACAATAAAAAATTAATTCCAGACCCAGAACTTTAAGTGAAATTGGTACTATATATATGAACAACAAAACAAAAAGTTGGTTCTTTGAAAAGATAAAGGAAACTGATAAACTTCTAGGTAGTTTAACCAAAAAAAGGGAAATATTCAAATGAACACAATCAGAAATGAAAAATTAGACAAACAAGAGAAATCACAGAGATTCAAAATATCATCAAAGACTGCTACAAACAACATTCCCTAGTAGTAGTGTCCTTGATTATAGTTTTCTACAAACTAGAAACCTAGAAGCTATGAATAATAAATGCCTGGAAACATACAACCTACTGAGATTTAATCAGTAAGAAATGGAACTCTTGAGCAGGCCAATAATAAATAGCAACACTGAATCAGTGATGAAAGTTTTCCCGACAACAACAAATTCCCAGGACAAAATAATTAATAGCTAAATTCTACCAAATGTGCACAGAAGAACAGGAGAAATCTTCCTGAGCTGTTAGAAAAAAATTGCAGAGGAGGGAAGTCTCCCTAATTCATTCCACAAGGCCAGTAGCACCCTAGTATCAAAACTAGACAAGTACACAATAAGAAAAGAAATCTAGAGACTGATATTTCTTATGAACACAGATGCAAAATTCTGAACAAAATACCAGCAAATTGAATCCAAACAAAACATTGAAAACACAACACACCATTATCACATGAGTTTTATTCCAGGGATGTAAGGATGACTCAACAGACACAAATAGCTAAATGTGATTCATCATATAAACACAATTAACAACAACAAAAAAAATTATCATCTAAATAGATGCAGAAAAGGCATTTGATAAAATTTGACATCACTTTATGATAAAAACCCTCAACAAACTATGCAAAACAAACATATTTAAAAATTGTAAAGGCCATATGTAACAAAGCTTCAGCCAACATCACACTGGTGGGGAAAAGTTGAAATCATTCCCTGTAAGAGCTGGAACAAGACAAGAGTGCCCACTTTCATCACTCGTATTCAATATAGTACTGAATGTCCTAGCCAGAGTTATTATAATATAAGGTGAGAGAAAGAAATAAAAGACATCCAAATTTGAAAAGAAGATGTCAAATTTTCCCTGTTTGCTAACAGAATGATTGTATGAAAACCCTAATGACTTCACCAATCTCTTAGACTAGATAAATGAATTCAGTAAAATTTTAGGATACAAAGTCAATGTATAAAAATCAGCATTTCTATACACAAATACAATTCAAGTTGAGAACCAAATTGAGAAGGAAATCCCACTTACAAGAGCTACAAAAACATATACCTAGGAATATATTTAACCAAGGAGGTAAAAGAGTTCTATAAGGAAAACAAAATTTAAAAAATAAAATAAATCATATATGATTATATGAGGACACAAACATAGAAACATCCCATGCTTACGAATTGGAAGAATTAATATTGTTAAAATGACCATCCTTCCCCAAACCATCTACAGATTCAATGCAATCCCTATCAAAATACTAACATTATTTTTCACAGAACTAAGAAAAAGCAAAATTCATATGGAACACAAAAGGAACATTAATAGCCAAATCTATCATAAATAAAAATAAAAAAGCTGGAAGCATCACACAGCCTGGTCTCAAATATGTGAAGTAACCAAAATATCATGGTTCTTGATCATAAGTCAATGGAACATAGAGCAATGAAATACAAAGCAATAGGATCATATAGAGAACCCAGAAATGAAACCACAAATCTACAGTCTATTGATCTTTTACAAAGTCAACAAAAACATACAATGAGGAAAGACCACATTTTTTTAAATAACTGGTACTGGGAAAATAAGTTTTCCATGTGCAGAAGAATGAAATTAGACCCATATCTCTCACCTTATAAAAAAAATCATTTTAAGACTTACATTTTAGAATTAAAACTAGAAAAATCCTAAAAGACAACCTAGAGAAAATTCTTCTGGACTTCAGTGCTGACTAAGAATTTATGATTATGACCTCAAAAACACAAGAAATAAAAAGAAAAATAGACAAATAATAACTTACTTAAATTGAAAAGTTTCTGCACAGCAAAATACAAAAACCAGCAGAGTAAATGGACAATCTACAAATGGGAGAAAATATTCGTAAACTGCGTCTAAAAAGGGACTAATATCCAGATTATTATTATTTTTTTTTTTTGCAGTTTTTGGCTGGGGCTGGGTCTGAACCTGCCACCTCTGGCATATGGGGCCAGCACCCCACTTCTTTGAGCCACAGGCACCGTCCTAATATCCAGATTTTACCAGCAACTCAAACAACTAAACAACAACAGCAAGGACAAAAATAACCTCCAACAAAAATTAGGGAAAGGATATGAACAGATGTTTTTTAAAGATGTTTATAAATGGCAAAAAAGAACATGAGAAAATGCTCAACATCATTAATCAACAGTTAAACAAATTAAAACTGAAGTACAATATCATCTTATACCAGTCAGAATAGCTATTATTAAAAAGGGAACACAAACAAAAAGATGTTGGCAACGATGAAGACAATAGGGAATACTTATAAACCTGTGAAAAAACAATGTAAGGTAGACAGCTTCAAATTTCCATCCTTCCACACAAAACAAAACAAACAAACAAACAATAAAAAAAAAAAACACTGAATGAACAAGCATTGTCCAAACCAACTTTGTGTGAGATCTGAAATAGTACGAAATTTATGACAACCAAATCAATTGTGAAATAAGAAAAGACAACTATAAGCAGTAGGAATGCTTTGCAGAGGTGTTGCTTACCATCACTGCTCCTCTCTAGCTTGCCAAAAGTCTTAACATGGTGGCCCACATTCCCAGTACAGGACGTTGACCCCTGGTTGCATATAAAGTAGATATCTTATTTGCAAAAAATTATATTTTTATATTCTAAATTGTCTAGGGCTGCCTGAAGGACTGACATAAGGGACTTGTTTATGTTTTACTTAATTCATAACTAATACATTGTGAAAAAGTGATGAACTTTACTTGAAACCATTGTCAGGTGAAAAAAAGAAAAAGAAAAGAAATGTAATAGCCACCTGGGGCAAAAGAGTATGATTGAAACATACAATAGACCACCTGAAAACTGGGAGCAACAACTATGTGAAGAAGTTCTTTGTGAAAATAGAACACTCAAAAATATCCACATATGCTGGGGAATGTAAAAAGCCACATTCATGCCCAGAATAAAACGCATTTAAATTAAAAAAAAAAAAGAAAAAGAAAAAGAAAAAGAAAAAAAAAAAACACCTGAGAAGACCCTAATATTGCACATTTAACAAATCTCTAGGTTCAGTGTAATCAGGGAGAAAAGGTTAAGATAGATCATAAAATAGCCTGGCTTAAGTTTTTTAAAAACTAACTTACAGTCTTTAAATTCTGGAAGAAGTGTACCCTTGTCTAATTCCTGATGCGCAAGGAAATCTCTGTTAAAATACTAACGAAAAATTAACTATAAGAACAAATATTTCAATGAAAATGCACATAAAAAAATACAATTTCTGCAAAATAGTTTGGAAAGTGATGAGAAATTGGATGATTATAGTCTTCAAAAATTGGAAATCACAAACCTTAAGGAGGCCCATGAATCTGACTTCTAGAGTTATAATATTATAATAATTGAATATACAGTTTTCAACTAAACAAAATCACAAAGTCTACAAAGAAACAAGGAAGCACAACATTTTTAATAGGAGAAAAATAATTGACAGAATGTATCCTTGATAAAACTCAAGCTAGTTGAATTACTAGGCATAAAGTTTAAAACAACTATTTAAAATGTGCTCAAGAAGCTAAAAGAAACCAGGAAAACAACACCAATACAAAAATAGGGATTACGAAAAAGCAATGAAATGCACATACGAGAACTGAAAAGTATAATAACTAAAACGAAAAATTCACCAGAGGTGTTGAATAGCATATTTGAGCTGGCAGGAAAAAAAAAAGAATGAGTGAACTTGAATATTAGACAACTGAAATTACTATATCTAAAGATCAGAAAAAATAAAATGAACAAAAGTTAGCAGTATCTAAAGGACCTGTTGGACAGTATCAAGTAAGCAATCATACTCATTATTGCAGTTCTAGAAGAAGAAAAGGAAAAGAAAGAGACAGAAAGATCTATTTGAAGATACAATGGCTGAAAACTTCTTAAATTGGTAAAAGACAAGCATCTAGACATCCAAGAAACCCAATGAATGACACATAGAATAAAATAAAATATTTCTTTACTGAAATACATTGTAATCCAACTTTTGAAATCCAAGACAAATAGAAAATCTCAAAAGCCATGAGAAAGAAGAAACATATTTTGTATAATGGATCATCAATAAGATAGCCAAATACCCAGGAGAAACCATGGAAGCGATAAGGTAGTAGAGTAATATTTAAAATATTTGTACAAAACAAAGAAAAAAAACTAACAATAATGAAAAACCTTCCAACTGAAAATTTTATATCAGCCAAAACGTTCCCTCAAAAATGATGAAGACAAACAGAAGCTGAGAGAGTCTGTTACCAGAAGACCTTCCCTGTAAGAAAGGCTAAAGTTAGTTATTTAGTTTAAAATAAAAAGGTACTAGGTAATAACTTGATGATGTGCAAAGAAATAAAGGTCTCTGGCAAAAATAAATACATAGTTAAATGTCAAAGCCAGAATTATTGTATTTCTGATTCATGACTCAACTTTTTATTCTCTATATGATTTCAAAGGCAAAATCATAAAAATAATTAAAAATTGATGTCATAGAGCATACAATATATAAAGCTGTAATTTGTGACAATAACAACACAATAGAGGCCATGTGGAGCTATACAGGAGTATAGATTTTTTTTTTTTGCAAATGTGTGAGACTGCTGGGCTTTTCATTGGATAATTTTTCCAGTTCCATGGCCTAGTATGTGCTTTCAGGCCAAAACATGAAATTTTGGTAGTGCCCAAAACATTTTCCTTTCCTAATGTATAACAATTATTATAATTTTGTAATACCTTTTATTCAGTATCTGCAAATAATTGTTTCATAAGACAGAGTTTCAATTTGTCACTCTTGGTAGAGTGCTGAGGCATCATAGCTCATAGCAATCTCAAGCTCTTGGGCTCAAGTGATTCTCTTGCCTCAGCCTCCCCAGTAGCTGAAACTATAGGCAAGCACTGCAACACCTGGGTACTTTTACAGATGGGGTCTCTCTCTTGCTCAGGCTGGTCTCAAACCCATGACCTCAGGCAATCTGCCTGCCTCGGCCTCCCATTATTCTTAATAGTGGATGGTTGTTCTACCATAGAACCTAAAACAATAGCTTTCCCCCCCCTTTTAACATATATGTATGTATATATGAGAGTAATATATGTAAGTGTTTTAAAATGCACTTGAAAATTTAGTAATAGCTTAGAAATCATAAATTCTTTTTTTTTTTTTATTATGGATAAAAATATTCACCATAGATGTGGCCCGACCCATTACCCTCCCTCCACCAAAACCTCCCCCCTCCCTTCCCCTTCCTTGGTCCTTTCCCCATAGTCTTGTGGTATAGTTGAGTTATAGCTTTCATGTGAAAGCTATAGTTTACCTTCATAGTAGGGCTGAGTACATTGGATACTTTTTCTTCCATTCCTGGGAAACTTTGCTAAGGAGAATATGTTCCAGCTCCATCCATGTAAACATGAAAGAGGTAAAGTCTCCATCTTTCTTTAAGGCTGCATAGTATT
>CAUYPK010010371.1:0-29078 GCA_963574355.1 Loris lydekkerianus
TGTGCGATCTCCAACCTTCTCTCCTGGTATAGCTCGAATCCTCCAGGTTACTTACTAAATTTCCATCCTTTAACTCTCCTTCTGGACGGGAGCCTCTGTGAAAAGCTGGCTTCAGTCCGCCATCTTGTCTCCCCCCCTCAAGAGAGATGTAAATTTAAACAGAGAACTAAAAGAACTGGATGATTGCCTTATGAATAATAAACCTCTATTTGTAAATTACCTACATTTAGAGAAAATTCAGTTCATTTAAAATGTTTAATAGATGTAAAGAGCTTTGAGTCCTACAGAATAAAAGCAACTAAGTCAAAATATCTTTGAAAACAAATATGACAAGGGAAATATCCATCACTTCCTCACCCTTTCTGTCTTCCAAGAAGTAGCAATCTTAGACCCTGGGAAGGGAACCATAATTTTTATTTGAAAACCTCTCAGGGCAGTCTTTTGTATTTCCCTTTCTTTCTTTGCAGATCACAGCAGCAATTTTCTTTTATTGTCAGCTATTTATAGTTTTCTTTTCTCAAACCATGGCCAGAAAGAAATTGGGCAAAAAGCATTTCTTTCAACAGCTACATTATCTTGTAGGACTCTTCAGGACTATTACATACAATCAAAAGAGACCACAAAAAAAAAAATTCCCAAACTTGTTCAATTTGATTTCTTTTTGCCACTTGGGCTGTTTTACTTAAAGAAGTAAAAGCCAAACAGAAATTCTCACCCTGTCCCATAAAGGGGAGAAATACGGGGAGAAGAGCCACTCACAAGCTTTCTTCGATACAGAAATGAACCTGCAGCAGTAAAGGAAGACACTTGGTATAATGGAGTTGGCATAAATCTTAGTCCTCTTTCCTGTGTCTCAGACATTTCACAGAAGCTTCAAAATACTCTGGAGAGATTGGGGTGAGTAAAGTCACCCAAGATTTAGAGACTTGTCTACCACCAACAACCCTCTGGCATTTACTCATTTCTTTTGTACTCATAGTAGAGTGGTTAAATGCATGATTTATAATCAGACATAGTGACTCCAAATTCTGGCTCTACTTGTTGCTAAATTGTGTGACCTTGGGAAAAATATTTGGCCTCTCAATGCTTCAGGTGCCCCATTCATAAAACAAGAATGATTTAGCACTCAACAAATAGAATTTCACATCTGGCGGCTACTTGAAGCAAATACAATGCTGTTCTGCACTATATTCCCTCATCCTGGGCACAGCGATGATGGCATTTCACAGGCCACTGCAAGTTGGGACCATGGCACGTGGGCAGAGGTAAGTCAAGCCACTTGCAGACCTGGCTATGAAAGTTTTCTCTTCCTTCCTATCTCTTCACCACAAGCCTTAGAGGCCAGTGTAGCCCTGGCCTCCTGTCAGGTTAGGCACGTATAAGGAACAGCTCCTCCCCACCCACCTGCATCAAATATGGATCAGGGGAGAAATAAGATAGGAGAAATTTATCTTTGTTTATTAAGCCATTGGGATTTTGAGATTAACTTGTTATTGTTGTATAGCCAAGCCTTTCCTGACCAATGCTTCCCAGTCAGTTCAAGTCGTCCAAGAAGCAGACACCAAGACAGAGGCAGAAGCACAAGACATATATTGGAGGAGACCCCTACAGCAGATACAGAAGAGAAGGAGCAGGCATAAGTAGGAAGAGCCTGCAGACCATGATTCTGCCCCAACACATCCAGGAGGGTAGGAGAATGGCAGGATAGGATGCAGGAGTCTCAGAAGGTCTAGGCCAGGCAATGCAGAGCACCAAAGTGAAGACTTCCCACTAAAAGAGTTCTGCATTGGGCAGCAACATCCCAGGAGAATGTGGTCTAAAGGTGAACAATGTGGTGGGACCTCAATGCTGGAGCCCACTGCATTGGAGACTGTCAACTAACCATGCTCTATACCTCCAAGTCCCTTTTAAAGGGATATGGTGAGCAAGACTGCCAGAGTCTCTCAATAAAAATATAGCAATTTTTACCATGCTATAGATTTTTGTTCCTCTCTATATCTCTCTTGAGTGGCATTAATCAAGGGTGTCTACCTCACAGGAAAGTGAGCTACTGTGAGGCCACCATGAATGGCTTACTCGTCATAACATTTCAATGTTTAGTTGGTATATAGGAAGAACTTAATAAATGCCTGTTTGGGGAGTAAGTGACTGACAGGTGAGTCCCACATGGAGTGTGAGTAGAGCTAACTTTTGAGGTTACTAGATTAGAGGACCTAATCTTGGGCATGGTGGGCTACTTCTTTCAGGCTACAGTTACACCCTTTATACGCCCAAGGTCATAATGTCAGAGCCAAACTCATGAGGAGGTTTGTATGCTCCAAAGTACTTCAGACTACAGGGAAAAAAAAAAAAAAAACTGGCTGTAACTGCTTCTATTTCCTCCTTCTGAGAAGCCCTACCTAGCTTTCTGGAAGCTTTATATTTACTGCATTGGGATAGAGGAAAATGGAATAAAGGCAGACAGACAATGGCAGAGCACAGACCAGGAGAGGAGCATCCCATCAGAATTCAAACAATACTGGCAGGAGGTGGGTAGGTGCCCTATAAGATGTGGTTTTTTTGAGAGACCTCAGTCCAACTTTCAGTCCTGAATGGTGGCTTGAACCCATACAACTCATCTAACCTCTCTAGCACTGAGAAGGTGGGGATCGTTGTAGGCCTTGTTTATGCTCTGCCCCCAAGGCCCAGCATGGTTCTGGGAACATGATTGACACTCAAGGTACATCACAGTTGAGGTCTCAGAATTAGAGTCAAACTGTTTGGATTTGAACTCTGGCCCTGACATTTACTAACTATGGGACTTGAGGTGATTTACTTAAACTTTCTGCTTGGCTTCCTTATCTGTAAACTGGTTATACCAGTTTACAGGGTTGTTATGAAGATGGAAATAAAATAATCCATGTAAGCACTTAGAACAGTGCCTGGCACATATTATGTACCCAATAAATGTCAACTGTTATAATTATAGTTGACCAACTAAGGGATTGTAACAAACTAGTCAACATATGGAGGTGGTCAACATAAGGAACTAAGCCTACTGTACTAATACGTACATGCACTGTATGTCTGTTCTAGGAAAATTGGGGCAATTTGAGAAGGTAGTTAATGGGGAGATGGTCAACTATGGAGGTTCTATTGTACTGTAATGTGTCAAATAAGTGAATCTTATAGACCCTCAGTTTTTTCACCTGTAGAAACAGACTAAATATCTACTCCCATATATTTGTTCTAAGGATTAAATGAGATAATGTCAGTAAAATGCTCAGTTCAGTGCCTGGCACAAAAGTGGTATGAAGAAGTAGGGCTCTTGTTCAAAGCTTCCTTGGTCCTTTCTTGAGCCTGAAATGCATATCTGGGTCTCTCTGTAGCGAGAAGTTGGAAGACACAGGCCTAAGCCAGGATATCCTTGAGCTCAGGATCAGAGTCTATCAGCCACCTGTGCCCCACCCAGCCATGAGAACTTCCCTTTCTCCTTCTAGGCTCACACAGTGGCTAGTGGCTAGTGGCTGTCAGTAACTCATTTTCCCAGAGTGGGGGGAAGTCTCAGCAAACACATCATTCTCCTTGGCTCAGGCCCCTCAATTCCTCTGTATGGTTTTCCCCCTTTAGAAACATCACAATCCAGCTGCCTTCCAGGTGCATTCTCCCTTTGGACTCTTCTCAGCTTATAGCTGAAGCATTTTTATTTATTTTTTTTTTTGGTGCCCTAGCTTCTGTGAATAACATTGTGCAAACTAATGCTGCATTCAACCCTATTCTAAATCTCTAACTTCAAGACATTCTTCTAGAAGTTTAAAAGTCCCAAATTCAATAGAAATCACAGCCATCCATTGTCTATTTTCTATTGCAGGGGATGCGAACACCACCACTGCAGTGTTTCCATTATAGATACATTTACGTTGTGTCAGAGAAACGACACAAATAAATGTGTCAGAAATAAATGCCAGAGAAAAAGAACCAAGATTAGGTAAGAGCTATCTGGCTCATATCACTGGGTATATACCTAGTAGAGGAATTGAAGGATTGAACAGTAGGTCTACCTTTAGTTCCTTGAGTATTCTCCAAACTTCTTTCCAAAAAGGTCCTATTACTTTGCATTCCCACCAGCAGTGTACAAGCATACCCTTCTATCTGCATCCATGCCAATATCCATAGTTTTGGGATTTGGGATGTGAGCTAATCTTACTGGAGTTAGATGATATCTCAAAGTCGTTTTGATTTGCATTTCTCTGATGATTAAGGACAATAAGCATTTTTTCATGTGCTTGTAGGCCATGCGCCTGTCTTCATCAGAGAAGTTTCTGTTCAAGTCTCTTGCCCACATAGAAACGGGTTATTTGTTCTTTTCTTATTGATTAGTTTGAGTTCTCTGTGGATTCTAGTTATCAGACCTTTGTTAGAAGCATGACCTGCAAAAATCTCCCATTCTGAAGGTTGTCTGTTTGCTTTACTTACTGTGCTCTTGGCTGTGCAAAAGCTTCTTAGTTTGATCAGATCCTAGTAATGTATTTTTGGTGTTACTTCAATTGTCTGAGGGATCCTCCTCATAACATATTCTCCCAGGCCAATTTCTTCAACTGTTTTCTCTGCACTCTCTTCTAGTATTTTATACTTTCATAAGACTGTGAACTTTATATCAAGAACGTTGTTGGTACCAGTATCACAGTTCCAGCCACACAGCAGGTTCTTAATCAATATTCACTGAATAACACAAGTATATAAAATAAGAAATAATAAAATAAATATGTAAACTGCCTAACACTACAAATACTACCCTCCTTCCTCCAGGCTCCATGATCCCTACAAAAGGAAAGAGGTAGAATCATAGGTGATATAAAACAATGAAACCCCACAATAATTGATGTCCAGTTGTAAAATATTTTTCCACAAATATTAAGAATTCTTTTTAAAAGCAGCAATAAAACCATACTATGAGCATCTGTCCTTTAACCCGGACTGTCACTCCCCACATGGTCTCAGAAAAGATACTTATTTGTTCCCAAATCCAAGAAAATGCCTCTTTCCAGGTTTTGACACAAACCCTATTTTATTCTCCATTGTTCTCTGATCTTCTGTGTTTCCCTCTGAGTCGGAAACTTCAGAGTTCATAAACTTTTTGCAGAAAATATAATTACAGTATACAATTGCTCGAATACCAGACTTTGCATAGAGTCACTATAAACACAAGGAGGTGAAAATATGTAAAAAAAAAAAAAAAAAAAAAAAAAAAAAAAAAAAAAAAAAAATAGGTAAAAAAACATACAAAGAGAAAAATAATCGACTCTAGCCCCATTTAGTTTTTACAAAAACAAATGTTGTTAAAAATTTTAAAAAAAAAAAAAAAAAAAAAAAAAAAAAAAAAAAAATCTACATAGTGAAATCTTCCTCACTAGAGAAAAATCATGACTTCTCTCCCCTTTTAGATGTTACCAAATCATATGCCCTAACTCAACTATGGTGACCCAGCCTTGGTAGTTCAATTATTTCATTCCCACTTGTCTGTATGCTCGAGCATCTCTTGACAAACTTGGGAAAGTTTCTGCTTCTAGCTACAGTGTGGTTACCCTTAAAAGTTTGTGACAGAGATCTTAAACTAGACTTTTACTCAAGAGATGGGGGAAATTTTCTTTATTTGACTCAAGACTCATTTTGTTTCAAAATAAAAATGAGAATAAAAACAGAAACTAAAGATAAATTTTTCTATCCCAAATTCCTTCAAGCTTAGGCACCTGATACCCAAATGTGGTTCAGAGTTCCTCCCACCCACACACCTCCCATGCTCAGAACCTTGCTGCACTTTCAAGGATTGCTGATTGCAAATAAATCCAGAAGAAATATGGTTTTTATCCTTAGGGTTGTCTCATTTCCACCTTTTACTGGCATATGCATTGCTTCTTTCCTTCTAGTTGTATAAATCCATTGACCAATATAAGCATTGTTCACTCCTGAACCCCCTGGGCCTTGTTGTAGGCCACCAATTATTATTTCAGGTGGCCTAAGGGTCATGAAGAAGAGCTGGCATGTTACAAATGACATGGACAAAACAGACTCAAAACTACAAATGCCTAGTGTTCACTAATCTAGGAGATCTGGCTCCAAAAATTTCACAGATGTTGTTACCAAGACAACCTTTTTCTCCCTTTTTTTTTTTTTTTTTTTAAAGAAGCTGATCTTTGTTTTAACCCTATACATTCATGCCTACCTCTCCTCCATTCCTTCATCTAGTAAGTGAAATATAATTCTTTGGTAAATTTAAATTCATACAAGAGGGTTAATGCTTTGTAAAAAGGAGTGAATAGAAAGCTGGAGCTGGATCCCAAGACCTAAATTCAAGGGAATGGTTCTGACAATCACTCCCTAAACTGATTGGGCAAGTCCCTCAACAACTTTGAGTTTAATTAATCTCACCCCAAAATACAGAAAAAAAGAGTTTCCCTTCTCCATCTTCCTTGTATATTGTAAACACCAATGAGAAAAGAGCAATAAATTTACATTAAAATAAAGACCATGCAAAAATCCAAGAATATATGCCTCACTATCATCATCATCATCATCATCATCATCATCACCACGTCATCCTCATTTTCATTCTATTATGCTTTTCATGTTGTACTGCTGCCACCTAATGGAATAGCTGGATAGATTTGAAGCTTTCTTAAAGTTATACACTCTACTTTTACATTTGCTTAAATTTGTATTCACCTGGAATGAAGTCAGAAAATGTACAGGCTGAATAAAAAAAAATAAACAGAAATGATTGCACTTGTTGTACTTGGCAAGTAGAATTCAGCTCCAACCTTGAATAAATGGGGCAGAAATGAACCCGAGGTCTAGATTAAGGGAAAGTCCACCAGGTGGTCTTATCCATTTTTTATTAGTCCAAATGTGTTTTGCATGTAACAAACCATGCTTCTATTAACTTCCAGACATAAAATGGAAACATTCAGAGCAAGCTGTGGACTGATTGTCAGAACTGGAAGGAGTGTGGCATTTTGAAACACTTGAGACAGAAAATGGGGTCCACTGGTGTAAGAAGGTGTTAGTAGCAACCGTTAGCAAGAATCATGTGTACGGCCTGGCTGAACATCTTTCTGAGGAGTTTCAGACTTTGCAGTCACATCCAAAGGGACAAGAGTGTTCTTCACAGATGTTATGAAGAAACAAATGCTCTGACTTCTCTTTAGTCTCCTTCTCAAAAGCATTCTAGTTAGATATTCCACAGGGCAAAAAACTAATAACTAGCCATTTGCACTTTTCATTTCCATGGTAACTTGCCTATGGAGGTTTTCCAAAGTTCTAACAAAAACAGGGAATGCTGATTGAGCTATATCCAGGAAATGAGGCGATAGTTTTATTTCAGCCCCATAAGTAGAAACCTACCCTTTTTAATATGAGTATCTGTCTGCAGAAAGTCAATGGCGCTCCAAGTGCAAGGACAATGTGCCACACACTTAGACAGAAATAAGGCTTCTTAAGACAGCCAAGGGTAACTGCTTAACTCAGACTTCCCTCCAAAAGTGAAGAAATTCCAGTTCAGCAGGATGAAGGAATCCCTCTGTCATAGTAGACTTGGGACTTCACGAAGATGGCAGAAGATTTTGGAGAATGACTAGATTTATTAACCTGTGGAACAAGATCTAGATATTTTTAATGTACATTAAACAGTGAATAAATTTTCAATATGATAGAAAGTCTTAGTGAAAAATGAAAACCCATACTTAAGAAAACTGGAGGATAGAGATATAAATTGTTACACTGGAAGAATCAATTTGAACTCATAATTTTAAACCAGTAATATATTTTTGCAGCTCTGTCAATGATCCAAAAGAAGTAACTTTACCTTTTCCTAGCACTCAGGTATAATCCAGTCAGTTGGCAGCCCAGACTCTCCATCTTGGCTAGCCTGGGAGAGTATTGTTTTTCAGTTGAATCTGATAAAATTGACACAAGCTTAGAATAAAAATAGAGTACTGTAGAATAGAGAACCCAGATATAAAACCATCTACCCACAGCCAACTGATCTTTGACAAAGCAGACAACATACACTGGGGAAAGGAGCCCTAGTCAATAAATGGTGCTGGGAGAATTGGATAGCAATATGCAGAAGAATGAAACAGGATCCCTACCTCTCACCACTCACAAAAATTAATTCAAGATGGACAAAAGGCTTAAGTGTAAGGCATGAAATCATAAGAATTCTACAAGAAAACACAGGTAAAATTCTTCTAGAGATCAGCCTAGGCAGAGAATTTATGACTAAGACCTCAGTGGTAATTATGGCAGCAACAAAAATAAATAAATGTGACTTGAATAAGTTAAAAAGTTCCTGCTCAGCTTCTGCACAAATAAGGAAATATTCAACAGGACAAATAGAAAACCTACAGAATGGGAGAACGTATTCTCAAACCACACAGCCAATAAAGGGCTATATGCAGAACCTACAAAAAACTCAACCCAACCAACAAGAAAAAACAAACAACCTCATTAAAAAGTGGGCAAAAGTGGGCAAAAAAAGACATGATCAGAAGTCTTTTAAAATAAGGTAGACAAATGGCCAAAAGAACATGAAAAAATGTTTAACATCATTATCATTATGGAAATGGAAATTAAAACTACAATGAGATATCACCTTATTCCTGTTAGAATGACTTTTCTTTAGAAATCCATAAACAATAAATGCTGGCATGGATATAGAGAAAAAGGAATATTTATATTCTGTTGATGGGACTGGAAATTAGTACAACCTATAGGGGAAACAGTATGGAGATTTCTCTAAGAACTAAAAGTATACCTACCATTCAACCCATCAATCCTACTGTTGGGTATCTACCTGAAGGAAAAGAAGTCATTTTATAAAACAGACACCTGCACCTGAACATTTATTGCAGCACAATTCACAATTGCAAAGATCTAGAATCAACCAAGTGCTCATCAATTCATGAGTAGATTAATAAAAAGTGTGGTATATATATATATACATACATACATACCATGGAGTACCACTCAGCCATAAAAATGGATTAATAATGCCTTTGCAGCAATTTGGAAGGAATTGCATACCACTATCCTAAGTGAAGGATCTCTTGAATGTAAAAACAAACACCACATGTGCTGTCTAACAAATTGAAACTAACCAATGAGCATACAAGTGCACACAGAGAAGTAAGTCATTGGAAATCAAGCAGGGAAGCGGGACGGAGAGAAGAGGGGAAGGGTCAAAAACCCACTAACAGGTACAATGGACACTATCTGGCTGATGGGCACATTAATAGCCCTGACTCAAGCCATCTAACAAAAACATTTGTACCCTCTTAATATTTTGAAATATTTAAAAAAGAAAAGAAAATACTGTATAGGGTAAATTTACTGTAAGCCTAGAAAAGTTACTCTGGGAAGGAACCAAAATATAAGAATTAGAGCAAAAATAGAAATAAGTTTAGAAAGAAGAATAAACATAAACATGAGAAGGAGACTAGAGATGTCACATTTCAGTTCATGCTATTTGCATTACGGTAATAAGTTTTCTTTTGTGTGTGATAATTTGTTAATGATTGTAATATTTATTTTGTGTATCTTCTGTCAATATCCTAGCATATTTAAAGCATTTTTGAAAATGCCTGGTGTTTTGTGCTTTTAATCAAGTCATCGGAAGTGTTTTATGAAACAAGTTAAAGTTTGAGGTCATAACTGAAGTTTGAAGTCACTGTCTAAGCATTTAGGAATACTTACTTTGTTAAATTCATAAGTTTTATGTATATATCATGATCTACTAGTATGTGAATACTAAAAAGAACATTAATATCGTTTATTGCCTAAAAATGTTATTTGATAAATTCATATCAAGAATTTAGACACTGAGCAAACATCAAAAGTTAATAAAAATGTACTTCTACGTGTAAGAGCCAATTGTACATTAAGAATCTTTTCATTGTTGTTCAATAGCCTTAATATACAGAACTATTCTCAGTGAAGCTGGTAGAAATCTTACTTTTAGCTCAAGTATCTGAGCAAGCAGTTCCCATTTTCTACTTACCAATTGTGGGGAGATGTTACTTTCTATTTCTAGGCCCTTGCTATCTTTGTAAGCTGTCCATAGTTTTACATCTACGTGTCTAATATAGTCTGTGTTTCCTTCTCCATCCTAATCAAATTTGATGTTTTCCACTATGTTGATTTCATGGGGAGGATATGACAACCCTTGTCCCTACTGGCACTTGTTGTGAATTGGGGCTTGTGTTAGTGAAAGACCCTTTGATTGACTGCTTGTCAGAAGAAAAGAATTTATGAAGAAGAGCCCATTGGCAATTGCAGCAACAACAAAAATAAAGAAATGGGATGTGATCAAGTTAAAAAGTTTCTGCAGAGGTAAGGGCACAATCAACAAAGCAAAGAAACAATTTTCAGAATAAGAGAAGATATTTACACTCTATGAATCTGACAAAGAGCTAATAACCGAATTCTACAAAGAACTCAAGCAAATCAATGAGAAAAGAGCAAACAGCTCCATTAAAAATTGGGCAAAAGACATGAATAAAAACTTTTCCTGTGAGGACAGACAAATGGTCAGCAAACATGTTAAAAGTGCTCATCATCCCTAATCATCAGAGAAATGCACATCAAAATCACTTTGAGATATCACTTAAACCCAGAGAGAATGGCCCACATCACAAAGTCCCAAAGCAACAGATATTGGCGTAGGTGTGAAGAGAAGGGAACATTCATGCACTGTCCATGGGACTGCAAACTAATACAGGATTTGGGGGAAAAAAATATGGAGACTTCTCAAAGAACTAAAAGTAGACATATCATTTGTTTCTTCAATCCCATTACTAGGTATCTACACAATAGAAAAAAAGACATTTTATCATAAGGTCATTTGCACATGAATGTCTATAACACACAATTCACAACTGCAAAGATGTGGTAACAACCCATGTGTTCTTCAACATATGAATGGATTCATAAATTGTACTGCATGTTCATGTAAGAGAAAAACTCGATTCATCTCAGGTAGGGGGAAGGGGGGAAAGAGTTTGAGTAAGTTCCCACCTAATGGGAATATTGCACAGGGGTATAATACACTTACTGGATGAAGGACACAACTACAACTCGGACATTAACCTCACAAAAGTAAACTATGTAATATAAACATATGTACCTTCATATTAACCTGGGATGACCAAAAATAAAAATAAAAATAAAAGTTCTGGCTCAAGCTACCTTAAACAAAACAAACATAAAATATCTGCTCATATGTCCTACACAAATAGAACAAGTGGTGCTAGATTTCTTATCTCTGCTTCTCTCTCAAAACTAGCTTTTATTTTCTCTTACTGTAAACAGACTTCTTCCACACTGTGGCAAATGTGGCTGCCTAGATCAATGATCAACAGACTCACATTCTAACAGTTGCCTGACTGAAAGACAAGAGCATTTCTCTCTCCCAGTTTGAGTTTGAAAACTCTCATGGTAGAACAATGATTGGCCAGATATACTCAGCCACATACAGTTGCCCAATCTATGAGCCTGTCTCTCTTAGAGAAGGTGAGGCACTACTATTGGCTCTCTAGAGCTCATCTTTCAATGTCTGCCATTTAACAGGTGGGTTCTATTTCCAAAAGGAATAGAAGAGGCCCAGAAGTGGCCACTGGAAAAAATTGTCATGATCTGAAAAATTCTCATGAATAATCCTACTGATATACAATATGAAGGGCACTGAAATCAGGCAGTGCCTGCATGACATTGTTAAAGATCTCAACACAGGCAGTATCTGCCAATGAAAATTAAATCCCAACTATTTAAATGTTTAGTATCCACAGTTAACAGAATATACTGATGGAAAGCTAATAATAATGCAAATATTATGATCTCTGATTTGAGTTCATCATAAACAAAACAATATACTTTTGAAAAGCATGTGGCTCATGTAAAATGCTTTGTGTGTGTGTGTGTGTACGAACAAATTTCTACTTCTTAGAAAGATTAGGTTCTCAAAGAACCTAATCAAATTTGATATTTTCCACTACGTCAATTTCATGGGGAGGATATGACAACCTTTGTCTCTACTGGCACTTTGTTGTGAATTGCGGCTTATGTCAGTGAAAGACCCTTTGGTTAGAAGAGGTTGGAAGAAATTTTTTGAGCTTCTGGCATGGCCAAGGCCTAAAGATGGATTATGATGAATTAATTGATTAAGTCCTAGCCAAATCTGTTTCTCCCATATCATGGTGAAACTTAGACTTGAATGTAATCATGCAAAGATAAAATTTAAGTTACAATAAGTCTTCAGGCTCCTTTTTGAATTGAGACTGAGAGAAACAACTAAGAAAAGACATAAATACATTATAACTTTGAGTGAGTGATGAGAAGCTCTGAAAATACCAATGAAGTAACTATAAAGACTTAGTTAACCAATTATTGTAAGCTAAGCAGACAGGTTGGTGATATTTTGCATAAAAGAAATGCAAGCGTTGGTAAAGCTAAAACAAAAACATAATCCTCTTCATAGGAAAATGATGTGACTGGTCACCTCAGTAACCCTTTTGGGCCTAGCTCTTTTGGTCCCAAAGCAAAGCTTTGAAATGTGCTTCTTGCCCTCCGAATTATTTTTCTAACAGAAGGAATATAGAGAAGGTGCCAAAAAAAAGTATACATATTTTAAGAAAAGAAAAAAACTGTATTACTGGTATACTGTAATACTCTTTATATACCAATAATAAAAGATGAATACAAGTCACATTTAAGCACCTCTTGTAATTGCAGAAGTCAAACATGACTTGAGAATTACAATTTTAATACATTTTCCCCCCTTTCTTAAAATGTGTATGTATTTTTTTGGCACCCTCTGTATTCCTACTGAGCCTTCTATGTTTTTCCCAGTCTCTGCTTTCGATCAAGGTCACACATTTAAAAACATTAGCTAGTACTCCTTCAAGGCTTGGCACCTCAGCCCAACTCAAATCCTAGAGAAGAAATATCAGTTGTAAGAGTTTGCACTTACTTCTAGAAGTCTGTGCCTAATGCCCACACAGCTAAAAAGGTAAATACTCAGCCTCAAAGTCCCAAGTACTTACCTACCTTATTCCTGCAAACATCCTCATTTTCCCTGGTAAGCCATAAGTCAAGTGCCAATAAAAGACGGATTCCATAAAAACTTACTGTGAGCCAACATTTGGTACCCAGATCAGATCCCAATAGGGAATTTGCTTCAAGCCCCAAAACAAGGACTCAGTCACGTAAAAAAAATTACATCATAGATGATTTAAGAAGGATATTTCAATCTAGTTTTCCAAAACCAAGTTGAGAGGTGCAAAGATACTACCTTGTGAACCTACCATCATCTTGGCCTCTTGCCTTAGACTTAGGAGCCCATGAAGGAGACATGCAGGTCAGTTGTCAATAGCTGTGGCAGCAGCCACAAAATGCAAACACCCACCACACAATTCCTTCTGTTTGCGATCTCCGGCTTGCGTCTCCTCATCACTGTTCATTCTTCCAAACATTTACTGAGCATCACAGCCACTGTTCTAGTCACTGGAGGTATAGCTATGGCCAAAAACAGAGATGGTCTCTGCCCTCATGACATTTACCATTCTGATGGGGACACCCAGAAAATGAACATCTAAAACAATAAATCAGATCATTGCTGATAATGTCTATGATGCAAATAAAACAAAATGGCAAAAAAAAAAAATGAGGGTGAAAGGATGGGGCTACTTTTTTTTTTAGATATGATCTCATTTATTTGTTACTCAAAAAATCTGACTGCATTCAGACTTAGAAGTGGAAGCTCTCAGAGAGGACAGCCTTCATCTCCTGGCAATCTGTTCCTGGCACTTTTCTTTGGCCTCCTTCATTCTCTTAGCCAAAAGTTTACTCAGCAGTCTCTTTTTTATTTTTCTTCAGAGCAATCAACCGGCATTTATGTTGCAGGACACGTGGAGTTACAAGATGCTGAATCTTGGGTGCTTTGGTCCTAGGTTTCTTATCTTCCTTGTTTAAAGGCCTTTCTCACAACAAATGCACTCACATCATCTTTAGACAGACTGAAAAGTTTGCAGATTCTGCTAGCTCTTTGGGGCCCTAGACACTGAGGTACTGTAGTATAAGTCAGTCCAGGGATATCCTTCTCTCCTTTTTTTACAATTAACCAAATTGAGAATGCTCTGATTGGCATCCACAGTGCAATCTGGAATAGACTTGGCTTCCTTTCTCTAATTCTCCTTGCCTATAACAGGAATGCCAACTTTCTCAGCAGCAGGCAGATCCAGTCATGGGTCAAGACACCCTGTTTCTGGGGAAACCTTGCTTGTTGATCCCATCGCTGGTTTGGACTGCATAACCCTTCCATTCTTCATCCTGAGTATCAGGAGCAACTTCCGTGAGTGGCCCTACACTTCTCATAGTAAGTAGGAAATTTACATTCATTGTCCACTTCAATGAGTTTCTGTCAGCCAGTGTCTGGGAAGGGGATATTCAGCTTCATCCTGAAGCAGCTGATCCTCTCCAAGGTGCCACAGAAAAGAGCGATGGGGTTACTTTAGATTGGACGGTGATAGAAAGTCTCTCTAAATCACTGATTTTCAACCCCTGTGCCACAGGACACGCTGGTGTGCCCTGAGAGGATCTTGGATGTGCCTTGAAAATTTTTAAAGATTATTAATTAAATTATTTTTTAAAGAAGTTCAAAGAGCAGTAAGTATATTTTGTTTCTTACTCAGTTTTTTGATCAACATAATTTTTTTTTGATCAACATAATTTAAGTGTGCGGAGGAAGTTTAACTATAGGTTCAAGTGTGCTGTGAGATAAAAAATGGTTGAAAACACTACTCTAAGCTGAAACCTGAATGATGATAAAGAACTGCCCACATAAGGCCTGAAAAAAGAACTTTCAGGCAGAGAGAACAAGGAGCACATGCCACTGGTTGGGAAGTGCTGGGTGGCTGGAGCACACTAAGGGGGGGGGAGGGAGCCTGTGGGGGTGGGGTTGAATGGAGTAGTAGGAGACAGGTGGGTGGAAAAGAGAACATGTAGAGTCCCAGGGAGTCCACCCCATTACCACCTACATCCTGCCATTATTATACATGTAACAATATATTCTAAAAGTTAATTTACTCTTCTCTCTCTGAGTAGATTGGGAGTTCCTTAAGTACACTAGATCTTATTCATGATAATAATTATAGCTCCCATTTATTGAGGCAGCCACTAAGCTAGCTACTTTGCATACATTATCTCCAATCTTCACAACAACCCTGCAAGGTAAGTATTATTAGCATAATTTTACAGTTGAAAAAACCAGCTAAGTGATTTACCCAAGGCCAAAAAGCTAGCATGTGGCAAAGTAGGCATTTGAATCTATGTCTTGTCTGGCTCTGAAATCCAGGCTCTTTTCATTATTCCACAAAGGTCTTAACCTGCCAGCACTTACTCACTTTGTAGTCCCAACCCCTAGCACAATACTTGGCGCATTACATAGGCTCAGATGCTCCATAAATGTTCCCAGTATTGAGTTGGAGTGAACTGAACATAACCTCACACAAGAGGAGACTGAACTCACCAGGCCATAGATTCGGGGATACTTTATAGGAGCATATGTGGTGGTGATGGTAGTCTGCTGTCACAGGATGAATTTGAAGCATGATGGAAAGTGGCAGGGAAGAGGCCCTACTTAATAAAACTAAATGAAAGCTACGGGGCTTCCTGAGAGCTAATGTATGACACACTGACACAGCTGCATATCATGTTCTGAAAAAATTAATGGGATTTTAAAGAGAGAGGCTGCTCAATGTGCTTGCAAAATGGAGATACAGAAGAATGCACCCCGATGATGAGGAGAAAAGAGCATTAAGAGGGGAGGATAGTGCTGTCATAATTGCCTGTAATCTTTCCCCCCTCCTCCTCCTGACTTTAATTAGGACACTGGCGAGACACACACATTTGTAAGAGTGACAGAGCTAATTGAAGAAAACCACATGTCTCATCAACAACAAAATCAGGAATAATAATCAAAGCAGCAGAAGCAAAATTGGAAACCATGGAGCTGTCAAAAGCAGGAGGAACTCAAATACAATGAGGCATGTAATTTAGAAAAAGCAAGAGGGCTATATGGAAGCATTAAAAAAAAAATGGGACATGAAATAAAACAGTTAACTTGACTCAAACTGAAACTTTCTCTTCAATAGTCTGGTCACAATGAAATCTAATCAAATCCATCTAATCCTTTCAACCTGTGTTCTGGGGACACCTGCATTATTTCATTTCATTGCCCAGAATGGCACATTCAAGTGCAAAACTGAGCAGTCCCTTCCTGAGCTCTTCATTAATTAACATTGCTTTCCTGTCACCACATTGTTTACTTCTGTCCTAAGTAGAGATGGAAAATGACAGTGTCTCATCCCTAACTGTTAATATTGCTTACATGTGGAAGTCATTATTAAGTTATTCCTGTCCTCTATTTGCAAACCTACAATAAAGGATGAACTATAGAGTTCAATTGGGAAGACATTCTTCTTATTCTTCCAGTTTCTTAACTAATTAGATTTTTGTTGTTTGCCCCTGGCATCCATTCTCCCTTCTCTCAACCCCTTTGCCCTGCCCTCAGCCAACACCCTTAAGGTGGAACAACACTCTACTCCTGATCTCCAGGGTGTGGTTTGCCTTGGAGATGGGTGTGGGACCCAAGATGCCTAATCAGAAACTCAACACATAACCTGCAAATATTTTCTCCCATTCTGAGGGCTGTCTGCTTGCTTTACTCACTATGTTCTTGGCTGTGCAGAAGCTTTTTAGTTTGATCAGGTCCTATATGTAAACAGTCTTTATGGACATTTGTTTAGTCGGTTCTGTATGTCCTACACTGTTATAACAAAACACCATAAACAGTGTGGAGGACGGGCCTGCAGCCTGGCTGGTTCCAATGAGGGCTCTGTTCTTGGCTCTGGGTGGTTGTCTGCTTATGTTCTCAGAGGGGAGAGAGAGAGTTCTGCTGATACATGAGCTACAATCCCACTGTGGGGGCTCTACCCTACGTCCTCATCTAAACCTAATTTCCTCCCAAGGCCCCACTTCCTAACAGCATCAAATTGGGAGTTAGAGTTTTAATATATGAGTTTGGGGAGAACATAAATATTCAGTCAAAAATAATATCATGGATTACAAACAACCTTTGGTTCATTGTTGTCCAATCCCAGGACTGGGTTTCTAACTGCGCTGCTCCTATGCAGTTTTCAAATTCTGCAATTCTTCCCAGGGATTTTTTCCCCAAGAGAAATCTCATTTCCTTTATTTTATATCTTTTGGTTTGACTGTAAAGTTTCAACTGTCCATGACCAATCATTTTATACCTGTTATATCTTCATGGATGCAAGTTAGATGGTAACTTACAGCAATATTTGTGCAGGTTGGTCATTTTACCTTATTTTTATTTATTTTTTTTTTAGAGACAGAGTCTTACTTTATCACCCTCGGTAGATAAACCGAGGCATGCTCACAGCAACGTCCATCGCATCACAACTCACAGCAACCTCCAACTCCTGGGCTTAGGCGATTCTCTTGCCTCAACCTCCTGAGCAGCTGGGACTACAGGCATCCTCCACAACACCCGGCTATTTTTTTGTTGCAGTTTGTCTGGGGCTGAGTTCGAACCTGCCACTCTTGGTATATGGGTCTGGCGTCCTACCCATTGAGCCACAGGTGCCACCCGGTCCTTTTACCTTATGAACATTTTTTGTCAAGAAAAGCAAGCATATTCATGGGGTGTGTGATCTGTCAGCAGTAGTCCAGTCACCCACTGCAGACTCCAGCCTTGCTGAATCTGACCTACTGCCTTGTAGAACTAATTTTCTTTCAGGCGCATCTCTCCTTTTCCCTCTTATTAAACTGAGTTGTCAAATATGGCAAATATAGTTAATATTTTGTAACCTACGTCTCATCTTTTACATTTATATTTAAAACCCATCCTATCTCAATTTCTCTTAATCTCCTTCCCTCTATGATGGCAGTATGACTGAATGCTTTAATTTATCTACACTCATTGCTTTCTATAATTTATATAGTATTTGTTGTCTTGAATTATTTAATACTTTAAAACATTAAGGGTATATATCTCATATAATGTTTTTCTCCTAAAGAAAAAAATATGTATACACCATTTAAAAACATTTCAAACATTAATTTTGTTCTGCATTTCTGGTTATTATCTTCAATATTCTATCCCAAATACTATAATCTAATGTTTTATTATCTGGGAAAATAGTGAAGAGCATAATACGTGTTCAAATATGTGAAAACAAGAAAGATGCCCATAAATTTTTTGAAGTTGTTATTCTCTATTGTAGACAGTAGTTTCTTCCTTCTGTTCCCTCCCCTCCTCTTTCTTTCCTTCCTTCCTTCCTTCCTTCCTTCCTTCCTTCCTTCCTTCCTTCCTTCCTTCCTTCCTTCCTTCCTTCCTTCTTTCTTTCTTGACAGAGTCTCACTATGTCACCCTGGGTAGAGTGCTGTGACACAGCTCACAGCAACCTCAAACTCTTGGGCTTAAGCAATTCTGTTGCTTCAGCCTCCCAAGTAGCTGGGACAACAGGCTCCAGCCGCAATGCCCGGCTATTTTTTGGCTGTAGTTGTCATTGCTGTTTGGCTGGCTGAGGCTGGATTCGAACCTGCCAGCTCTGGTGTATGTGGCTGATGCCCGAGCTGCTGAGCTACAGGCACGGAACCAATAGTTACATTATTTCATAGAAAGAACAAATAGTCTTGCTGCCCTTCTGGTCTCTGGTCCGTACATTCTCATTGAGCTCTCCAGCACCAGATAGTAGTTCTTTCTTTAAGAATATTTCAGTATCTTCAAGCTATTCTTACCTTCTCTGCTATTACAAAGGTCTCCCAAGGAAAGCGTGAACGCAGCCCTTTCCTACATGTAAAATGACTATAACTTACAATTCAGTAATAGGAACCCCTTCTTTCCTGTTTGCTGTCCTCTGGTCAGAGCACTGTCCCAACCTGTCCTAGAAGCACATCAACAGAGATGTCATCATCTGCCCTGGGTTGGCTTAACTGCCATATCTGAAATATCTGGAAGGAAGAGAGAATAGAAAGGAACCCTGTACTTTCTCAGCAAAGTGAGCATTTTAATCTTTGATTCTACACATGTAGTGAAATCCCAACACATGACTGACACTGTAACATTTATTAACTGAAATGAGCAAAACAAAGGTCCTTGAGCTGCGCATAGTCTAAGAATCAGACATAGACACACAAATCCTAGTGAGATGAAGATGATAGAAGTTTATACAAAGTGCCATAGCTACAAAGAGGTAGAATTAAGCAAAATTTTGGCTGTGACAGTGCAGATGACATTTAAAGGGAGTGTTGCTGCATGTGGATGCCTGCACGTTTTGCCTGAGTAAAGTCATGAACATGAGGAAGAACATGGTCTGCTGCAGAGCAGGAAGGGGCTGGGAGGCTTTGGTTTAAGAACAGCCTGGTTACATCTCAGCGCGTGACTGGGAATAGAGCTACACTAAGCTTCTTGCATAGGCCACAATGAAAAGTTCTTAAACTGAATTCTTCAAAGTTTGAATTGTATCATAATACAACTTATCAAGATGCAATCGCACATTATCCAACTGGGATCAGAAATAATTTGGAGAGACAGTTTAGGTTAATGTCTACACTCTTGGGTTTGAACTCAAAGAGAGCTGTATTCGAGGTCTGACTCTATCACTTATTGGTTATTTAGGGAAATTGATTTAAATTCTTTAAGCCTCAATTTCTTATCTCCAAAACAGAACACTAATATTGTTTGCCCTGTGAGTCTGGTGAGGAGACGATGAGATCATTTTAAAATCTAGCAATGTTAGTTCTGAACATGGTAAGTGAACAATAAATGGTCATTATTATTCTTTATCTTCATAGAAAAGGAAATGTAGAAAAAGCCCAGGCTGCTCTATCCAAAAGCTTTTGCATTGTAAAGCTCTGTTTGTTCTCTAGCTCAGCTAATTTTTCATTTAAGTTGATACTGTTTGCTTGTATCAGAGGAATACTAGGTTATCCAGACTCTTACAGAGGTCACATAGCATGGTACACCTGCCAGGCCACCTTGTGATTCACCCTTTGCAGGACCATTATGGGCAAGCAGGCTCAGTAACAAATATTCAAGAAGATCCAACGTTTATATCTCAAACTCAGCCCCCCTCTCTCTCTTTTTCTCTCTCATGCTCTCACTCCAAACCTGTCTCCTCTAGTTAAACAGATTTTACACTGAACTCATTATCTAATTCCTACCACACGTCAATCCCCAAATAACTGTGCTCAATTTAGAAAATTAAAATTGACAATAAAAATTGATCACTAAATTCTGTGGATTCTACTTGAAAATAAATATTTCTCTCTTCTTCATTTTCTAAGCCACTATTGCTCTTGTTGGGTTATTTCAACATACTATTAACTATATCTCCTCCAAATTATCTTTACATGATAGTAGAGTTCTGTGGGATCTTTTTGTTTTAAATATAAACATAATTATATTGTTTTTACTTCATAATCTGACTCTAATTCCTCAGCCCCGTCATCATTTCCTCTACGTTTTGGCTCATTTCATCCTAGGCCACAGTATAGTCTCTGTTTTAGAGAAACGTATTCTCTGTTTTAGAGAATTTGAATGTCAGACCAATCATCATTAACAATATAATTCTGTCAAAAAAATCTCTCTGAATTTTACTTATACCATATGTAAAATAGATATTGATTACTAAATAAAATATCTACATTTACACAGTCTGCAATTATTACAAATATTACTAAGTACCTAGAGAAGGACTTAGCATCTTATACACTTCTAAAATATTTGGTACAAAATATTATGAATAACACATTATTTATAATATGTGAAATAAATGAAATTAGGAGGAGTGCCTAACAGTAATAACTCATCATGCCAGTAGCTGTGCACCTGGTCTTTGTGTCTGGGATGGACTCCACCAAGTTGAACGAATATAGGATTATACTTGTAAGACTCACCTGACTCTGAATCACTTTCTTACATTCCAAAGAAAATAAACATCCTCATCCCCTATTTCCTATTCTGCTATATACTTTAAAACAATTCAGATAGGCCTAGATTTGCCTTAATTACTTAAAAAAAATTAGCATCTTTCACAGGTCCTTAAACTCCTATGAGGAGTATTATTAAAAACCATAACTTTTTTTTTATTCTTAATATATTTATTATTTTTTAAATTAAATCATAGCTATGTACATTGGTATGATCATGGGGCACCATACACTAGTTTCACAGACCGGTTGACACGTTTATATCACACTGGTTAACATAGCCTTCCTGGCATTTTCACAGTTACTGTGTTAAGACATTTACATTCCACATTTACTAAGTTTCACATATACCATTGTAAGATAAGATGCACCACAAGTGTACTCTCACCAATCCCCCTCCTGCAAGCAAAAAACCATAACTTTTGAAATTGAATTTTAATGAGGTTTAAAGAAGAAGTGAAAAGAGGAATAAACCATATAGTCCTATGAGCTGCCCTGTATCCAAGTGTGGGGCCAGGCTGCTCTATCCAAGGAATTATTATTTGTAGTCCTTTAATCTCAATCTTATCACACCCTGGCATTTGTTTCCCCAATAGTTTCTGCCATTAATAAACTCATGGAGAGAAAGGAATATATATATATATTCCATATATAGTCTCACTCTGTCACTCTTAGTAGAGTGCTGTGGCATCACAGCTCACAGCAACCTAAAACTCTTGGGCTTAAGTGATTCTCTTGCCTCAGCCTCCCAAGTAGCTGGGACTATAGTTGCCTGCCACAATGCCCAGCTATTTTTTGGTTGTAGTTGTAATTGTTGTTTGCTAGGCCTGGGCTGGATTTGAATCTGCCAGCCTCAGTGTTTGTAGCTGGTGCCCTAACTGCTGAGCTACAGGTGCTGAGCCAAGAAAGGAATATTTTAATAGGATATTTAGAGCACAGCTCCTGAACCAAGTTGAAGAGAAGTGGCCTGACTTGCTCCAACTGTGTGGTGAGGAACACAGTATTGACACCTGTAAGTCAGAGAGTTCTAGGAAAGGGAGGTATTTCCCTGCAGGGTTGGCGACAGACGGGGTCACATGGAAGGAGGATTTTTAGAAGAAAGTTTTGTTATGAACAGGGGAGCATGGGGAACCTGTTCATGGAGCATGGGGAACCTGAGCATGGAGAACCATGTTCTCCCCAGCTCTGACTTGAGACCTGGGCCCCATAGGTTCAAATCCTCACTCTTAGTGTGTAATACTGTGGTCTGGGAAAAGTTATTTAATTCCTGTGCTTAGTCTCAGCCTCAGGGGATGGTAGTGATGATTACATGAGAATTACATAAAATTATATACATATCTATGAAAATTAGGTCAACTTAAGGAGGTGGTCAATGTAGAGAGGTGGTCAGCTGTGGAGTTTATGCCCTATATAAATGAGTTAAAGCAATGTTAAGTAAATGTTACCTTTACTGTTGGTAGCAAGGCATCATTTATAGAGCTGATATTAAAAATCTTAGAGTAACTGGAGTAATTTGACAAACCTATGGCTCAGCTAAATCAGCAAAGACTGAACTATAAGTACTCACTTTCCAAGGTTGGGGTTTTGGGTAAACACAAGGTAAAAAGCCCAGGAACTAAATCTGGACAGGGTCCAGATTGCATACAGGGGAGGTCTGCCAAGGGAAAATTGTCAAATGCATTGGAACGAGGAAAGGAGAGGGGCGATGACAAGGCCCTAGAAAGGCCTTTAGAGGTGACTTAGAATTATAGTCAGATTTTATAAACTCACATGTGAAAAGGTGAAGCTTTGAATTCCATACCAAAAGTTTATAAGTGAGTGTCATAGAAAAAAACTCTAAACTTGTCTGTTTTTTTCTGTTTGCATAATAAAATTATCTACTTTATGTTTTCATCTTTTAGAAACAAAGTAAGTTTCTGCACATTTGAAATATTCAGCTGATCATTTAAATTGCTAAAGAGAACTGGAAATTTAAATTATTCATTGATGAGGGTCAGTGTTTCACACCCCTCAGATCTTCCACATGGGGTCAAAACGGCCAGAGAGGCCTTCAGCTTTCCTTTCTTTTATGACACCATGCTGGATCAACTTTTGCCCTCTCACCTTCTCTCTCAGTTAGAGGCTATCATGCTATCACAGAATATTTCTTATTTCTTTCTAATTATGGCCATCAAAATAAAATATTATAACACAAAGTTTTGTGCAAGTAGCCAGTTGAGTGTGAAACTTACGTGTGTTTGCCCACGACCCTGTCAAGGCAGCTCTCTAAGGGACCATGACCTCCCTCGGGAGGGCCAAAAGAATGAAGGATTCACCTATGGATGTGTGGTGCTATTGCCCCCCCCAAATTTATAGTGGCTGGAGGAGCAAAGCAGAAGAGGGAAAATAAGAGGTTGAGAGTGGCCGAGTATAGTTCGAGCAGCTATTCCCTTTCTCTTATACTCAGCGCACTACAGAGATTACACAGACCCAAAAGGGAGAGCCCAGGAAAGGGCCGGAGCTGGGGACCCAGATCCGGGTCACTGGAAGGGGGAGATATGGGGAAAGAGAAAGGTAAGAAAGTTAACCTCTGTTTTATGAGCAAGACTTGATTCTTGTCTCAGACTTTACCTCATTTAATCTTCCCAGAAAAGTAGAAGCTATAAATCATCTGTAGCGGTTTTTTTCTCTGATTCAGTAAAATATATTGAATAATACGAAGGCCTGCTTTTTTTCTTTTTTTGCTACAGAGCCTCAAGCTGTCACCCTGGGTAGAGTGATCTGGTGTCACAGCTCACAGCGACTTCCACCTCTTGGGGCTTAAGCCATTCTCTTGCCTCAGCCAAGTAGCTGGGACTACAAGGCGCCTGCCACAATGTCTGGCTATTTTTTGGTTGTAGTTGTTGTTGTTTGGTGGCGTGGGCTGGATTGGAACCCGCCAGCTCTGGTGTATGTGGCTGGAGTCCTAGCCGCTGAGGTATAGGTGCCAAGCCAAGGGAAATGTCTTTTTTTTTTTTTTTTTTTTGCAGTTTTTGGCCAGGGCTGGGTTTGAACCCACCACCTCCGGCATATGAGGCCGGCACCCTACTCCTTTGAGCCACAGGCGCCGCCGGAAATGTCTTAAAGAATTAAAGTCTCATATCTAAAATCAACCAAACGTTGAACCAAGTACCTAAAGAGAAGAAGTGAGGCAAGGGGGCCATTTATGAGTTAGTAACAGAGCCTGCCCTTTAGAATTAATGAAACAAAGGAACTAGTCACTGATCTATATAAAGCAGAATGGCCCTACAATATGCAATTAAACAGTAATGTAACCACAAAACAAAATGTAAAGGACAAAAATAAGCTTTTTAATGCACACTAATCCTTCTCTGTTGTGTACTATTTTCCATTGTTCTTGTAGCTTTATAGTTAGACTGTTCTTTTGACGTTCGGTAGCAGCCATTGTATGCCTTTAAATTCTAAGGGTGGCATCTTGGCACTTTGAGGGAACATTTACAGTGAAAGTCGCACGAGTGAGCTAAACTAATTAATGCATATTAATTTTTCTTGACCTCCTTCATTTACCACCCCATCTCCTTGATGGTTGGTCATAGCATCAAAATGTTGATGTTTCTCCATGGTTCATCTCCAAAGACATTTATGAACTTAATTTGCCTTTCGCTTTCTCACTTATTAGGTAGAATGAGGTGGTAACACATGGTAACTTCCACCAGCCTGGAGTACCAGCTGGTGGTGCTTGGTTGTTAAATAATCACCCAGCTTTGTTTTTGTCATCTGGAGAAATGAAGAATGAATTATAAATTTAAAATGAGAATTAAAAAAAATAATTATATTAAGCTTCATGTCCTTGATGATATCTGCGGAGGAGTGAGATTAATCATCACTGAAAATTTCTCATTTTCTCTACAGATTGGTTAAACTGGTTAACAACCAAGAACAAATCTGCACAATGGATTAGCAGGTGGACTGAAAAACAATAGTGGGAGGAGATAAGGTCATTAAAATACAGAATGAAGAGTGCTGTGGACAGGGCACGCCCACTGGAGTTATATTTTTATAACCTTTGCTGTATTACTAACTAAAAGAAAAAAAGCAAACTTATTTTCATTGGATATGGAATATTGAATATTGTCTTCTTTTCCTTGCCAGTATTTTTTCAAAAGTTATATTAACTCAAATAATAGTAACACAGTTGTTTGAATAAAATTCTATAAAACTCCAAAAATTCCCCACACAAACTTATGCAAACCATGTCATCAATATTCAATTTGACAAATAAGACAGCCAAGGAATAAGAAAGTATTTCAGTCACAATTAGAAAGTTAGTAAAAGGCAGAATTTGGACTAGAATTAAGTGTGCTGGAAAAAACTCCCCATTGGCCTGTAGGCAAGGGAATTAGAGACGTGAGTCGTTCATGTTAATGACAAATGATCTGCATTGTTTGTCCTGAGTGCCACGCCCTGTTTCGTGCTGCTTACATAACTATCATATAAACGACTTAGTTAATGTACATATGCTGGTCAATTCACAATTAAAAGACTGGTTTTTGTATGTCCTTAGTCACCATAGTAGTCACTGGGTATGGCCACCTGATGGGTAGAGCTGCATTCTGCCCTCACTGCAATACAAAGACAACTGTTGGAGGGCGGGGTCCCTGTTCCCCAGCCCAGCTGACCTCCTTCAATTACTCAGCTAAGCAGAAGAGTTCAACTGAGGCACGGAGGTATTTGAAAGTAAAAATGAATAGTAACTGGAAATAAAACTGGAGAGACACGGGCAGGGTAAATAGACAAGAAAGGAAACCTGCACAAGTTTCAGTGTAACAAAGAGAAATTTTATTTAAGAGCAAAGAGAAAGTTTAGAGCACTTCCAAGGAGAGTGGAAAGTGGGTCCCTCTCATGACAGGACAAGAGGTGAGAGAGACAGAGACCCAGAGGCGCAGAGGCAGTGCGTGGGTATTCGTACCCTCTTTCTATTTTGAAATTGTTTGAAACTCTTTCACTGGCCTCTCTGGTCATTGTCATTTTCTTTTCTTTTCTTTTTTTTTTATTATTGTTTGGGATTCATTGAGGGTACAAAGAATTAGATTACACTGATTGAATTTGTTAAAGTCCCTCTTATAATTATGTCCTGTCCCCAAGAGTTGTGCCATACGCCATGACCCCCTCATCCCTGCCTTCCTCCCCTCTCCCCACTTATTCATTCCTCTATTCACCCCCCACCCCTGTATTAGCTCATCTACTGCCTCCATGTTGGAATAGAGTACATTGGATTCTTGATTCTCCATTCTTGTGATGCTTTACTAAGAAGAATGTGTTCCACCTCCATCCATCTAAGTTACTACAAAAGATGTAAAGTCCTTCCTTTCTTTCTTTCCTTCTTTCCTTCCTTCCTTCCTTCCTTCCTTCCTTCCTTCCTTTCTTGAGACAGAGCCTCAAACTGTCATCCTGGGTAGAGTGCTGTGGCATCACAGCTCACAGCTCCAACTCCTGGGCTTAAGCAATTCTCCTGCCTCCACCTCCCAAGTAGCTAGGACTACAGGCGCCCACCACAATGCCCGGCTATTTTTTCGTTACGGCCGTCATTGTTTGGTGGGCCTGGGCTGGATTTGAACCTGCCAGGTCAGGTGTATGCAGCTGGCTCCTTACCGGCTTGAGCCACGGGTGCCGCCAAGCCAATTCTACATCTTTTTTTTAATGGCTGAATAGCATTCCATGGTATACATATACCACAGTTTGTTAATCCATTCCTAGCCTGAGGGACACTTAGGCTGTTTCCACATTTTGGCTTTTTTTTTTTTTTTTTTTTTTTTTTTTTATGCAGAGTCTCACTTTGTCACCCGGGGTAGAATGCTGTGGTGTCACAGCTCACAGCAACCTTCAACTCCTGGACTTAGGCAATTCTCTTGCCTCAGCCTCCAGAGTAGCTGGGACTACAGGCACCCACCACAATGCCCAGCTATTTTTTTGTTGCAGTTTGGCTGGGGCTGGGTTTGAACCTGCCACCCTCGGTATATGGGGCCGGCGCCCTACCCACTGAGCCACAGGTGCTGCCCCATTTTGGTGATTGTAAATTGAACTGTGATAAACAGTCTAATGTAAATGTTCTTATAATAAAAGTATTATCTCTTTCTATTGGTCGTTGGTTGCCTAGGTTCCCTCAGATCCACCTTCCCAGGTTGAAGGCCCTTTCTTAGTGTCCCTTCTCAACAACAACTTCACTGCTACCATGTTAAAAATGGGTAATGCAACTTCCACTTAACAACAGTCCTGGAAAGGTATTTCTATTTCAGTTCTTAGCTGCAACCCTATACAAAAACAATTAACTAAAGCAATAAAAAGAGAATTCCATGTCCCAAATAGTCATCTTTAATGAAATGAAGAACATTCATAAATTCAAGTGTAAAGAATAATTCTAAAATGCCATGATATTAATCAACCAAAGTGGACACCTCATAGTAGAAAAAGGGCGCTAAATGCTAAATAGAAATAAATTAGCACTGGAGCAAGTGACATAATATATAAGACTGCTAAAAAATATATTTGGCATTTAAATATTTGTAAATGGGATTTAATTGAATGTTTTTTTAAATGAATGCTTGAATACTTGATAAAAATAGAAGAGTGTGTATGTGTCTGCATTGATATGATCAGTAAAAAGTTAAAGAAAAGAAAATCTGGCTATTTAGTAAATGCAAATCAAAAGAAATCAGTCATTCTATCATTAATTAGGCCAGTCTTGCTTGTGTTTGACAACATAAAGTGCTAAGTACAGGGAGAGAGGATATATTAGCTGCTTAATGTTAATTCATCTAAACAAAGTTGGGATCTTTCCAGAAACGTATGATACAATATTTAAAAGTATCGTTATACCACTATTTATGTATCCAAGTGTAAAAATTATGGTGACATAGCTGCAGCTACAAAAAAGCTTATGTTACTGAATAACACTCAGAAATAAAGATTATATTTCAAATCAAACATGATTATCATGTCTACTAGATCTACACTAGAAAATTTTTATTTAAGTAAAAACAGTATTAAACACCTCAAGTCAAAAACACTATTCAAGAGAAAAATGTAAACATTTACAAAGACAAAGTCAAATTTTTCTTATTTATAAAATAGTATGTTTGAGTAACCCAAGAAATAAAGAGAGGACAATGACTTATTTTTTTGTGATATTCATATATAAAAATAAATGTTTGTTACATAAAAACTACTATAAATTTTATCACAAAGAGAAAGAAGTTTTTTCCTGTAACACTGAAATTAGGATACTTAACAGCAGGCTCGGCGCCTGTAGCTCAGTGGCTAGGGCACCAGCCACATACACCGGAGCTGGTGGGTTCAAACCCAGAGTGGGCCTGCCAAACAACAATGACAACCACACCAAATAAATAAATAAATAAATAAATAAATAAATAGCTGGGCATTCTGGCGGGCGCGTGTAGTCCCAGCCACTTGGGAGGCTGAGGCAAGAAAAGTGCTTAAGTCCAAGAGTTAGAGGTTGCTGTGAGCTGTGATGCTACATAACTCTACTGAGGGCAACATAGTGAGACTATGTCTCAAAAAAAAAAAAAAAAGAACACTTAAGAGCAATGTAAAATATGAAAATATGCCTATAAAAATTAAAATAAATAGAAATTTCCATAAACAGTATTAGTTCATAAGATAAATGGTAATGAACTAATATTAATTTCTATACATGGTGGATAAGAAAAAATGAATTATATCTTCTAGTAAAATCTAAAATCAATCTCATAGAAAATATGGAACAAAAAACCCTGATACTATATCACTTCTATTACTGTATATACTCGAGTATAAGCCGAGTTTTTTCGGCACAAAATTTGTGCCAAAAAACCTGAACTTGGCTTATACTCAGGTCATACAGATTATTTGATTCAGTGATTGTGATTTAGCTTGATTACCTGTTAAGCTACGGTTTTCTGCACTTTATTTAAAGTTTTAAAGTTGTTGTTGCTAGTTTACAGTTTTTCTTTAGCAATAAATATTAAAAAGCATTTAACCTACTGATTCCTCAATTA
>CAUYPK010010372.1:0-15922 GCA_963574355.1 Loris lydekkerianus
GCAGCATACAAGTGTGCCCTTTCCTCCACATCCACGCCAACATCTCTGGTTTAAGAATTTTGTTATGTGGGCTACTCTTACTGGGGTTAGGTGATATCTCAAAGTAGTTTTTATTTGCATTTCTCTGATGATTAAGGATGAGCTTTTTTTTCATGTGTTTGTAGATCGTGCGTCTGCCTTCTTTAGAGAAGTTTCTCTTCAAGTCCTTTGACCACCCTGAGATGGGATCACGTGTTCTTTTCTTGCTAATATGTTTGAGTTCTCTGTGAATTCTGGTTATTAGACCTTTATTGGAGGTATAACCTGCAAATATTTTCTCCTAACCAGAGGTCTGTCTGCTTGCTTTATTTACTATGTTCTTGACTGTGCAGAAGCTTTTTAGTTTGATTAGGTCTCAGTAGTGTATTTTTGATACTGCTTCAATTGCCTGGGGAGTCCTCCTCATAAAATATTCACCTAGGCTGATTTCTTCAAGAGTTTTTCCTACACTTTCTTCAAGTATTTTTATAGTTTCATGTCTTAAGTTTAAATATTTTATCCAGTGAGAGTCTATCTTAGTTAATGGTGAAAGGTGTGGGTCCAGTTTCAATCTTCCACAGGTTGCCAACCAGTTCACCCAGCACCATTTGTTGAATAGGAAATCTTTTCCCCACTGAATGTTTTTAATTGACTTGTCAAAGATCAAATAATGGATAGTAGCTGGATTCATCTCTTGGTTCTTATTCTATTCCAGACACCAACTTCTCTGATTTTGTGCCAATACCATGCTGTTTTGATCACTATGGATTTATAGTACAGTCTCAAGTCTGGTAGCATGATTCCTCCTGCTGTGTTTTTATTGCTGAGTAATGTTTTGGCTACTCGAGGTTTTTTCTGATTCCATATAAAATGAAGTATTATTTTTTCAATATCTTTAAAGTATGTCAATGGAGCTTTAATAGGAATTGAATGAAAATTAGATATTACTTTGGGTAGTATAGACATTTAACAAAGTTGATTCTTCCCATGTAGCCATGAAGCCATGAGCGTGGTATGTTTTTCCATTTGTTAACATCTTCAGCTATTTCTTTTCTTAAAGTTTTATAGTTCTCTTTGTAGAGATCTTTCATGTCCTTTCTTAGGTATACTCCCAAATATTTCATCTTCTTTGGCACTACCATGAAAGGAATAGAGTCCTTGACTGTTTTTTCGGCTTGGTTATTATTGGTATATATAAAGGCTACAGATTTATAGGTCTTGATTTTGTAGCCTGAGACATTGCTGTATTCCTGATCACTTCTAAAAGTTTTGTAGCAGAATCCCTAGTGTTTTCCAGATACACGAACATATCATCTGCGATGAGTGAAAGTTTGATCTCTTCTGACCCTATGTGGATACCCTTGATGGCCTTTTCTTCCCTAATTGCAATGGCTAAAACTTCCATTACAATGTTAAAGAGCAATGGAGATAATGGGCAACCTTGCCTGGTTCCTTATCTAAATGGAAATGATTTTGATTTAACTCCATTCAATACGATATTGGCTGTGGGTTTGCTGTAGATGGCCTCTATTAGTTTAAGAAATGTCCCTTCTATACCAATTTTCTTAAGTGTTCTGATTATGAAGGGATGATGGATATTATCAAAAGCTTTTTCTGCATCAATTGAAAGAATCATGTGGTCCTTATTTTTAAGTTTGTTTATGTGTTGAATTACATTTATGGATTTACAGATGTTGAACCAGCCTTGAGACCCTGGGATAAATCCCACTTGGTTGTGGTGTATAATTTTTTGATGTGTTGTTGGATTGTTTCTTAGGATCTTATTGAGTATTTTAGCATCAATATTCATTAGTGATATTGGTCTATAATTTTCTTTTCTTGTTGGGTCTTTCCCTGGTTTGGGGATCAAGGTGATGTTTGCTTCATAGAATGTGTTGGGTAATAATCTTTCTTTTTTTATATTTTGGAAGAGGTTTAGTAATATAGCTACTAGTTCTTCTTTAAAGTTTGGTAGAATTCTGATGTAAAGCCATCTGGTCTTGGGCTTTTCTTTTTAGGGAGATTTTGTATAGTTGATGCTATTTCAGAACTTGATATAGGCCTGTTCAACATTTCCACTTCATTCTGGCTAAGTCTTGGTAGGTGGCATACTTCCAGGTACTGATCGATTTCTTTCAGACTTTTATATTTCTGAAAGTAGAGTTTCTTGTAGTATTCGTTAAGGATTTTTGAATTTCTGAGGGGTCTGTTATGTCATCGTGACCATTTCTGACTGATAAAATTAGAGATTTTACTCTTTCTTTCCTGGTGGTTGGCTAAAGGTTTATCTATTTTATTGATCTTTTAAAAAAACCAACTTTTGGACTTATTGATCTGTCATATAATTCTTTTGTTTTCAATTTCATTTAATTCTGCTCTGATTTTGGTCATTTCTTTTCTTCTGCTGGGTTTGGGGTTGGAGTGTTCTTCCTTCTCCAGTTGCTTGAGATGTCCCATAAAATTATTAACTTCCTCTCTTTCTGTTTTCTTGAAGATGGCTCACAGTGCTATAAATTTCCCACTTAAGACTGTCTTTGCAGTATCCTCGAGGTTCTGGTAATTCATGTCTTCATTGTTGTTTTGTCCCAAAAATTTGGTGATTACCTTCTTAATCTCATCTATAACCCATGTACTCTTCAGCATAAGGTTGTTTAGCTTCCATGTTTTTGTATGGGTATGCAGGTTCCTGTTGTTATGAGTTCAACTTTTATTCCATGATGGTCTGAGAAGATGCAAGGAATAATTTCTATTTTTTTAAATTTGCTGAGGTTAGATTTGTTGCCTAGGATGTAGTTGATTTTGGAGTATGTTCCGTGGGCTGATGAGAAGAATGTGTATTCAGTTTTGTTGGGATGAAATGTTCTGTACATATCTGTTAAGTCCAGATGTTAAATGGTTACGTTTAAATCTAAGATTTCTTTGCTTAGCTTCTTTTTGGAGGATCTATCCAGCACTGCTAAAGGGGTATTAAAATCTCCAACTACTATGGAACTGGAGGAAATCAAGTTGCTCATGTCTGTTAGAGTTTCTCTTATAAATTTAGGTGCGTTGTGGTTGGGTGCATAAATATTAATAATTGGAATCTCATCTTATTGAGTATTACCTTTAACAAATGTGAAGTGTCCATCCTTATCCTTCCTTATTTTGGTTGGTTTAAGCCTATTGCATCTGCGAATAGGATTGCAATGCCTGCTTTTTTCTGCTTTCCATTTGCCTGGAGTATAGATGACCATCCCTTCACCTTGAGTCTAAATTTGCTTTTTAATGTAAGATGCGATTCTTGTATGCAGCAAATATCTGGCTTGAGTTTTTGTATCCCATCAGCCAACCTGTGCCTCTTTAGAGGACAATTTAAATCATTCGCATTAATTGAGAATATTGATAAGCCTTTCAAGAGACTGGTGGACATTTTTAATCCTTTTGCAACTGTGGAAGTTGGAATTTGATCAATATTTTCTGGGTGGGTTTACTTTTGTGGTGGAGGATTACACTGGTCTTTATGGAGGATAGGTCTGAGAATATCCTGGAGAGCTGGTTTAGTTATGGCAAATTTCTTCAACATGTGAATGTTATTGAAGTATTTAATTTCTCCATCATAAATGAAGCTCATTTTAGCTGGGTACCAGGATCCTGGGTTGAAAGTTATTTTGTTTTAGGAGATTAAAAGTCAATGACCATCCTCTTCTAGCTTGAAAGGTTTCAGCAGAGAAATCTGCAGTTATTCTAATATTCTTCCCCTTGTAGGTGATGGTTTTCTTTCATCTGCCTGCTTTCAGAATTTTCTCCTTCTTATTAACTGTAGTGAAATTGATTATGATGTGTCTGGGAGATGTCTTATTTGGGTTGAGTTGTGCTGGAGTTCTGAAACTGTCTGCTATCTTAATTTCAGAATCTCTTAGCATGTCTGGAAAGTTCTCCTTCATAATCTCATGGAGAAGAGACTCTGTGCCTTGTGAAGCTACTTTGTCGCTTTCGGGGATCCCTATAAGACTAATATTGGTTTTCTTCATATTATCCCAGAGCTCTCTGAGAGAGTTATCTGTTATTGCCCTCCATTTCTCTTCCTCTTTGAGAGTTTGGGAGCATTCAAAAACTTTGTATTCAATGTCAGAAATCCTTTCTTCAGCTTGTTCCATTCTGTGACTGAGGGATTCTACTGTGTTTCTGAGATCCTTGAGGGCTGTAACTTTTTATCTCAATGTGTCAAAATCTTTGGTCATTTGGTCTCTGAATTCGTTGAATTCTTTAGATATCTTTTGGGTTATTGTTTGGAATTCTAATTCGATCTTATTTGCTATCCAGATTCTGAATTCGATTTCTGACATCTCAGCTATTTGTTTGTGCATGGGATCTTGTGCTGTGTCTGACCCATTGGAGCACTCCTTGGAGGAGTTCATCTATTCTGATTATTCATATTACCAGAGTTTTTCTGTTGATTTTGCCTCATGATTGTTTTTCACCATTGCCTCTGGTTGTCCTCAGAGTTGGGAGGTGTCTCTCAAAGATTAGACCCCAGTGGGATCACTCTATCATTGCTGGATCTTTGCAGGAAGTGAACCTGTATAGTTCCTCTTGGACTGCCCCAGCTGTGGAGTTCTGGTGTGGAAGCAGCTCTGGAGTGTTACACACCCGGATCCAGCAACAGGGCGGGAGTTGGTGCGCACGGGTCTGGGTGTGCCTGGTGCCCAGTGACTTTGGCACAGAGAGCCCAAGGCTCCAGCAGTCTCTGGCCAGGAGAAGGGCTCTGTTCAGAGGCAGGGAGGGCTCTGGAGGGCATGCAGCTACCAGAGTCTCTGGCCTGATGAGCAGGCCAGTGTGGATTTATGGAGGGTACAGGAGGGAGAACACAGGGTTGCGTGGCTCCCGCAGTCCCTGGTCAGGCTGGGCATGTGGAGGCCCAGCGGATGTTGATCACGGGTCAGGGGTCACAGCACAGCTCTTATGGAGGCCCAGGCGGTGCCAAGCCCAGGAGTTTCAGGTTGCTATAAGCTGTGATGCCACAGTACTCTACCCAGGGCAACAGCCTGTGGGTCCAGTGTACCAAAACTGGTCTCACTCTGCCCCTGAGGATTAAGGCTGTAAGGCAGCTCTTTCCCTGCCTTTAGGCTGCTCAGTCACTACCGTGTTTCCCTGAAAATAAAACATCCTCCAAAAATAAGACCTACTTACAGGTTTCCTTCTGGGTGAAATATAAGGCATCCCCCAAAAATAAGGACCCCCAAGGCTCTGTCTCGGAATGAAAATTAATTTACCGAAAACTGGTTGCTAGGGCCGCCCCGACTGGTGTCTAGCAACCAGTGAAAGTTCGTGGAGTACTGATGTCACTGCTATGTGGAGACAGAACGGAGGTTGGAGTGAGCGGTGAGCACCAGGTGGGAGAGAGGAGGAGACTTTCACAGATGCATGTAGAAGAACAGGAGGATCAGAGCGGACGGGATGCTGCAAAGGTGGTGAGTGCTGATCTGTCTCTGGTGACACTGCCTGATGTTCGCAGCCGCCCTCATGATGACTGAAGGTTTTCAGTCAGTGGCAGACCCTGCTCCAGCCCAGTGACCATCCCCAGGCAGGCCCCAGGGGGGAAATGTCTGATAAAGGGGTGGGGGTGAGGGGATGTCTGGTGAAGGTGTTCAGTGGCACAGGGGTGGGAGGAGGGGGATCACTGAAAATAACACAGGTAGATCAGAGGGTGCAATCAAAATGACACAGGAGGCTGGATGGCACCTGTGGCTCAAGGAGTAGGGCACCGGCCCCATATGCCGGAGATGGTGGGTTTAAACCTGGCCCTGGCCAAAAACTACAAAAAAAAAAAAAAAAAGACACAGGAGGATCAAAAGGGGTTACTAAAATGGTAATTCCCCCCTCTGATTCTCCTGTGCCATTTTAATTACCCCCCCGATCCCCCCCTGTGTCATTTTAAGTGATCCCCCTCCCTCACCCTGATACCCCTGTTCCTTTCTTTTTACCCCTAGAAACAAGCACAAAAAGAAAAAGCTACTCCGTGGAGTACAAGAAAGGAATCGTGGAAGACTCTTGGGGCCAAAATCTTACTGCTTTCTGTAAAGAGAAGATGGTGAGTATCCGATTGGTCCGAAAATGGCGAGCAGAGTATGGTAACCTCATTGAACAAGTGGACAAGGGAAATGCTAAAAAGCACAAGTGTGGATCAGGTTGGCAACCATTATTTTCCAAGCTGGAAGACCTGACCTGTGAATGGGTTGTTGACAGGAGAGCAAAGGCTTTGGTTGTGAATAGGGCTCAGATTCAAGAATTTGCCCTTGCAATGGCACCACAGTTTGACATAGCCCCCCGAAGACTTCAAAGCATCACAACACTGGCTGGATAATTTCCTTCAGCAAAGTGAACTGTCTTAAAGAAGATCCACGACATTGTTTAGGTTGGATGATACTCAAGTTATTAAGTGAGCACTTGCATTCAAGTCCTTTATTGATGATGCTGACTTCTCTAAATACAATCTTTCCAATATGATTGCTATGGATGAAACTGCAGTGTTTATGGGCCAATCATCTCAAACAATTGGACAGCGGGTGCCTCCTTAGTGTACATTCCCTCCACTGCTTACAAAAGTGCACATGTTTCCTGTATTTTGGCAATTCATCTGGATGGCACTAAAATCCCACCTTTAATCATTTCTAAGGGCAAGAAGGAAAAGATTGAACATGTTTTGGGCGTTTTTATTCTTGAAACTGAAAAAGCCTGGGCCACACAAGCAGTTATAAGGAAGTGGGTCGATTTAATGCTGCCACTTGTTATGCAAGGGAGCCAAAGAGGGCTGCTAGTCTGGGATGCAGCCAGCACTCACCGCACTAAAGACATGAAGACATTTCTTCAAGAAAGAAAAATAGATCAAATAATGATTCCCGCAGGAATGACGGCCTATCTCGACTCTTGATATTGAAATAAACAAGCCATTCAAGGACAATTTGCGCATGGAAATTAATGACTACATTTAAAATAGAATGGAGAGAAATCAGCATGGAAACTTTGTGCAACCTAAACTGCAAGAAGTTGTGACTTGGGTGAAGAATTCATGGGAGAAAATCACTGACAGTTGCATTGCAAATGCACTGCGAGCAGGCTACCTTGACAAGAAGTACTCATTTAAGGACAGTGCTATTGCTAAACTTGAGAGATTTGGTCCACTGATTCTGAAAGAAATGGAGTCACAAGAAATTCACCAGGAAATTCAGGGATTGGATTGTTATGATGATGTTCCAGAAGATGATGACATGATTGTCATTGAATAAAAGAGTAAATTTTTGATACTGTAGGATTCACAGTTTGTCTGGTTTGTGTTGATAACTACCGTATTACTGTACCATATACAGGTAATAAATTTCCTTTATTTTCATTTAACAATAAATGCGTACCATATTCTTCTTCATGGAAAAATAAGACACCCCCTGAAAATAAGACCCAGTGCATATTTGGGAGCAAAAATTAATATAAGACACTGTCTTATTTTCAGGGAAACAGAGTAGGTTACTAGCTCCCGCCCGATCCTTGCTCTGCGTTTATTATTATACTCTTAATTTCTGCATATTGTTATGACTTAGTATTATCACAAGTTTACATTTACAATTCATATCAGTCTGAGTTAGCCCATCATTACAGTATAAACCTGTTGAGTAAGTGAATTCTATTGGAAATGATATTCTTGATGTTATGTCAAAATATCATTTTTATCTTCTACTGCCACTAACATTAGCAACAATAGTTTCCCCATTGGAGGGGAATAAATATACATATATATGCATGTATGTACATATAAATGCACACATAGTATAATTACATATTTCTGTTTATATATATCTATACATGTACATTTTACGTAAACACAGTCCAGTAATTTCACACTTTCTTTCAAGTTTTTAATATTTATTCTGTTACTCCTTTCCTGTGCTTCCCAGGCATCCTCAAACTTTTTAATCAGGGGGCCAGTTCACTGTGCCTCAGACCGTCGGAGGTCTGGATTATAGTTTTAAAAAAAAACTATGAACAAATTCCTATGCACACTGCACATATCTTATTTTGAAGTAAAAAAACAAAATGGGAACAAATACAACCACATCGCCTCATGTGGCCTGCGGGCTGCAATTTGAGGACCCCTGTCGCTGTTATCTTAAGATTAAAGGTTAAGGATAGCTGAATAAAATCTTTCAAGGAGGCAATTTTAAACTGACAGAGAAGTAGAGGAAGATGGTTTCACTAATAGTTTCTGTTGCTTACAGAGGTCTGATATTGTCCTTGCCCAAGAGATTTTCATAAATGCAACTCAAGAGATCATGCAAATTAACATTGTCTTTCAGATACTTTCCAAAGGCACTGATAGAGCCGCCACTAGAGGTTTTCTCAGAAAGGGAATATTTGTGCATACAAAATGAGGTAACTTGGGGAAGGGACCCAAGCCTAAACACAAAATTCATGTTCCATACACACCCTATACATACAGCCTGATGCCAATTTATACAATATTCTCAATAATTTTGTACATGAAAGAAAGTTTTGACTGGATTTTGATCGAATCACATGAGATCAAGTGTAGAATTTCCCACTTGCAGTATCATGTCAGCACTCAGAAAGTCTCAGATTTAGGAGCATTTAGAATTTCAAATTTTTGGATTGGGGATGCTCAACTTGTACTATTGCTTATATCATCAAAGTAAAACAAACAAACAAAAAAAGCAGTAAAAATTCCACTTTTAAGTTTCTGGGTCAACCTGCAATTAAACCTTTATAATGAAGCCTAAACATATCAGAATTATTCTAGACTTGGTCTAGTTTTTACTCTCCTTTTCCAATGTCTAGTATACAATGGGTTATCAATGAATGTGATAAAGATATATCAGCTTCGTTCACATGCAAAATAGTGAGAAGACACATGAAACTCAAATATCTGTACAAAAAGAATGCTATTTCAAATATTGTTAGTTAGACCAAATATTGTTATTAAATGATTTATAGTCCATGAGTTTAGAGGCCTTTTCATATTTAAGATAATCGGTATATACTATGAAATACATAGGATTGTATTTACTATACTGTAAATTAATACCATCTTGGGATAGGTTCATAAATAGTATTTAAATAAACTCAGTTTATTCTAAGTTTCGTCTAAGAGCAAATTCTCTTTTGAAAATCAATGATTCAGAGTAACTTAACAATTGCGGGTTAAATATTACCCCCTCCCTATTTTTGTTTCTCTCTCTTTTATTTTTTAAGAGACAGAGTCTCACTTTAACACCCTCAGTAGAATACCATGGCTTCACAGCTCATAGCAACCTCCAACTCCTGGGCTTAGGCAATTCTCCTGCCTCAGCCTCCCGAGTAGCTAGGACTACAGACACCTGCCACAATGCCCAGCTATTTTGTTGCAGTTTGGCCAGGGCTCCCCTGGTATATGAGGCCAGTGCCCTACCCTCTGAGCCACAGGCGCTGCCCTATTTTTCCTTCTCTTAATGTTTGCCACATGTATGGTATAGTAAGAATATTTTACATTTCAGGTTGGCAGCTGAGAGAGGAAGCTGGAAAGAGGCAAGTTCCTCACATAAAGGTGGCTCTGCAGCATAATTTAGGCCTTGGCAGGACTGTGGCTATAACATTGTACAGGATGGGTTTTCCCAAAACTGCCGGTTCTTTTAGAACTCATCAAATTGAGGTTGCTCCAACCAGCTCTCCAGGTGATGAATTTAAGGCAAATCTTGTCTTTAAGGAGACTGAGAAGCTTGAAGAGGAAGGGAAACAGTGGGGATGCTCAACCTGTATTTTAACTTCAAGGTGAAGGACGGCCCTGGTGGGTAAAGAAGCCACCTCAGTGGTGGATATGAAGAACTCTAAAGGATCAGTGCTCAGCTAAGAAGGCTGACTCCAACTTATTGGCTTTAATGACTGGTAAGATGAATCCTCAGTCGGCCTTCTTTCAAGGCAACTGAAAATCATTGGCAATGTGGGTCTGGCTATGAAGCTGCAAAATATTCAGCGTCAGTCAGGCAAAGCTAAGCTACGAAGGACTCCCTTTGACTATTTTTGAAAGTCAATATGAGATATAGAGCTATAGCTCAGATAGCATATATTTCATTGTCAGAATGTAGAGTGAAACTACACATTGGCATATTTTGTGAGACAGCTTCGTTTTTAAATTGGTATGACCAGTCTTGTTTTCCCTAAGCTCTGGGTGAACAGAGCCTGATGGTATACAGCTGCTTTGCTGAGTTGCGTACAACTGTGCGTTACAAAGTTAATATGGTAATTGTGGTTTGGGGTAAAACTGAGCTACAGAATAAAATTAGGAAGAGTAAAATCCAAAAAGTTATGTAAATAAAGCTCTTATTATGCTTATAAAGTATATTTAGGGATTATTCTACTGAATATTCAATTTAAGAGTTTTCCTTGGGAGAACTAGTAAAGAAACAATACCAATAGCTGGTCAGTAATTAGTGTTTTGCACTTAATGACCTTAATTAATCTCTCATTAATAGTGCTTAAAATTCTGCACTAATATGATAAAAAAAAATCAACTTAAAAAATTTGCATTTCAAAAAAATTTTTGCATTTCATGCCATCAGAAACAGTATCTTCTTCCCAAATTAAAATAAAAGAAATATGATAACTGCTTGAGGGCTTGGGGAGTGTAGCTGAACACAGGCTCATTTTTAAAATAAAAATATTTTATTTTTAAAATAAAAATTTTAAATATTTTAGAAATGGGTTTCCTTGAGAAATCTACAATTAGTCATAAAACACAGTTAAAAATAAAGTTTGCTTTGAGATGCAGTTTTAAAATTATACTCATTTAAATTTAAAGTCTGTCTTTTGTTATAATTTTCCTTTTTCATTCATTTATCTTTTTCCAATTTTTCTAATGCTAATATTATTTCTTATAATTCAGTAAGATAGAAGATAAAATAATGCTTTTGAAAAAATGTTTAATAGAAAATTAAAATAGAATTAAAAAAATTTTTACATTTCAGTAGTTCTCTTTTAAAAAAATGTGTTTTTCAAATGTCATTCTGATGACCCTATGGACTACATAATACAGTTATTATCATTATCTATGCAGCTAACAAGTACTAATGGTGAGATTCAAATACAATTCTTCCTAGAAAATGACCCCAAGCCTTATAGCATAGCTATGAGAAAAATGCTGACATCCTAAAACAGATGAAATTGGTCTTAATTTCTATGCTGAGTTTACAGAGATAGCAGGAGCCCAATGGGGTTGGCAGCTTTTATTTTCCATAAATTGTCGGTTTTAAGTATACAGTGGCCCAAGTCAGCACGTTGTTATATACTTCTTTTGCAATTTTAGGATTCTGACTTTCCCGAATCTGTTCAACTTGGATATCCTCTCAATAAAATCCAAGTAGGCATTTTGTACACTTCACTATTTGAAGCCCAACACTGACACCTAGTGTATTGACTGATTTTCTCTTTCCTTCCTTTTTCTTTAAAAAATGGTTATAATTTAATAATAGTAAACATTTATTAAAAACCTGTTACGTATATGCTATTTTAGACATATCACCTCATTTATCTGTATCAATTATGAGTAGTACTTTATCATCCCTATTTCACAAATAAGGAGAAAGAGGCTTAAAGAGTTCAATCACATATTATTGCAAAAGCCAAGATTCCAGTCCACATTTGCCTGACTCTGGAGCTAGTGCACTGAATCATTATTTTTAAAGGAATCAAGGAGGACTGTGTTATTAAACAATTTAGTGTACATATATTCACTTAGAAGACATTTGCACATGCTTTAAGACTGTTGGCAAAGCTTCCAGTAGAGAATGACAAATCTCAGGCCTATAGCATTAATTCGGCCTTCTTATTTATTTAATGTCTATTTCCCTCAGGATGTTAGCCCTAGAGTTATCCGAGTCCTTTGCCTTCTCATTCCCGTTGAGAGTACAGAAGAGTCTCACTGAGTCTTCTGGATAGGTTCTGGTAAACTCTAGGTATTTAAAAAAGGAAAATCCTTATCCTATGAATATACAGTTGAACATCCATAGCTGACCACCTCCTAAAGTTGACCTAATTTTCATAGACTGGACATGCACCACATGTATTAAGTGGAAGTTCCTCATGATGACCACCTGTGTATGTTGACCAGCTTGTTACAGTACAAAAGGAACACATAACAATGCGCTGACATGAGCCTCATTGTGACAGAGGTTCTATTTGTAGTGGGGTGAGCCTTCACGTAATGAGCCTATCCTTCTTCAAATTATCAATTTCCTCTTCTAGACTGAATGCTCAAAAGTGTACCATTCTTGAAAATATATAAGTACTCAAAATGTGTTAAATACATTAATGAAAAGCTGAGAATCTGTATTTCTTTTCTACAGTTATTTTCCAAGCACAACTTGGCCACTTTGAGGGCTTCTCTTTTATCTTTTTTGGATTATCTTGGAATTAAACCTTTATAATTAAACCTTAAAATAACCTGTCAAAATTATTATTATTTTTTTCTTTTTTTGCAGTTTCTGGCTGGGGCTGGGTTTGAACCCACCACCTCCGGCATATGGGGCTGGTGCGTTACTCCTTTGAGCCACAGGCGCCACCCACTAGACTAGTTCTTTTAGACTAGTTTTTAACCTCCTATTTCCATTGTGTAGTATATAGTGGATTCTCAATGAATGTGAATTTAATATTAGAGAAAATAATAAAAGCAAATGTTGACCAAATACATGGCATATGCAAGTTCCTAGCGTAGCATGGCACACACATTATTCCATTCCATAGTATAAGAAGAAAGTTATTATGATTTCAATTTTATAGATTATGAAACTGTTTCAGAGAAATTAAATAATTCCTCCAAGGCCAGGTTCTAGATTAATACCTGACTCTAAAACCAACACTCCTCACAATTATGAATCCCAAGTCCAAAACTAAGCTTTCTTTTACTGCTTTTAGTTGAGAGAAGTGAGTCTTTTCTATATGAGTGTTAGACCTAGACTATAGTTTGAAACTGTTCTCTTAACATTACCTGAAACTGGATTCAGTTAGTGTTGCCCTTTCAGACTCCACTCAAAAGTCTCTTTCCTAGATTCTAGATGCACAGCATCCTGCAATCCCTGTCCTGAGAATCTCTGTAATGAATTAATTCAAATTAAAACTTATGTGATTAATATTGTGTTTGCTTGATTTATGGATCTTTGAAATGGGAAGAGACAGGTCCATATTCAGAAACATGACCTCCTTTTACAAAAAATCAGATTTATATCATTGATTTACAATTTATCCTAAGGAAGTAAACTCTGTCTAAAAACTGCCCATATTAAAGGTGTCTAATATCTGATAAAGTAATGTTAAATGCATTACACCCCCTAAATGTATACATTTAATAATCACATCATTTTCAGGCAAATGGAATTCAGAAGAAAAGAGGAGTTGCAGGAGAGCTGAGCAGTAGCAAGTCTGGCGAGGTTTTCATACACCTGGAAGAAGAAAATGTCAAGATGAAGTAGCTGTTTACAAGCTAAGCAGCAGCCCCACCCTAACCAGAAAGATTCCTCCCAAGAAGCCCAGATAGTCCAGGCCTAGAAGAGGAAAAAAGTCCAGGATGTCAAAAAAAATAAAAGAGGAGGTCACCCAGAAACATCAGCATGAAATTAGGAATTTTTGGCTACCTGTATTATCTGGGGGGATCAGTCCATGCATTATTATTGAAACACCCTACAAAGAAATAGGAACAAACGATTTCTCCAGATTTATAAGTTACAGATTAAATTGTTTTTTTTTTTTTTTTATTAATCCTCACCTTTGCCTGATTTAAGCTGGGGGTGTTCAAAGGAGGTTTGGCTAAACATGTTAAAAAAGGAAAGCAGATATGTTCATGACAAGGATTTTGAAGTCCTGCATTCTGACTTGGAACTACAGATGAGGTCAATACTTCTAGACTGGCTTTTAGAGGTATCTAAAGTATACACACTTCATAGGGAAACATTTTACCGTGCCCAAGACTTCTTTGATAGATTCATGTTGACACAAAAGGATATAAATAAAAATATGGTTCAACTAATTGGGATTACCTAATTATTCATTGCTTACAAACTTGAGGAAATCTATGCTCCTAAACTCTAAGAGTTTGCTTATAGTGCTTGCAGTGAAGAGGATATCTTAAGGATGGAGCTCATGATATTAAAGGCTGTAAATTGGGAACTTTGACCTATAACAATCTTTCTCCAAGTTGATGCTCTTAAAGTTCTTCTACCTCAGTATTCTCAGGAAACATTCATTCTAATAGCTCAGCTTTTAAATCTTTGTATTCTAGCCATTGATTCATTAGAATTTCAGTACAGAATACTGGCTGCTGCTTGCCTTGTGCCATTTTCCCTCCATTGAAGTGGTTAAGAAAGCCTCAGGTTTGGAATGGGAAAATATTTCAGAATGTGTAGATTGGATGGTGCCTTTTGTCAGCGTTGTAAAAAGTACTAGTCCACTGAAGCTGAATACCTTTAAGAAGATTACTATGGAAGACAGGCATAATATCCAGACCCATACAAATTATTTGGCCATGCTGGATGAAGTACATTACATAAACACCTTTAGAAAAGAAGGACAGTTGTCACCAGTGTGCAATGGAGGCATTATGACACCACCAAAGAGCACTGGAAAAGCACCAGGAAAACACTAAAGAAGTTAACCAAACAAGTTGGAATTCACCAAGTACAAGGTAGAAGTTGACATAAATGAACTTCTAAAGTTTCATAGGAAGATAGGGCTGTGATTTATACTGGCCAATACAGTACTGCCATTCTTTGATGAAAAACCTTAAAATTGGTACTAAGGAAGAAATTTAATTCCTATGTTAGCTGTTAAAGAAACAGCAGGACTTGTTTACAAAGATAACTTCATTCCTAGGGTTACTGGATAGAAGCCAGACATAACTTATGCTATAGCAGCCCTTTTCTTTTTTTTTTCTTTTTTTTGATCCAGTGTTACTATGTTTATCTTGATAAACTAGGAATTTTGTCATTGAAGTTTTACTGTAACAGGTACATTAAATGATATATACTTTGAATCTAGCTTTTAGATTCTCAAAATTCCTACAATCTAGACTAGTGCAATTTGGTTCTTGAAAATAAAACTTAAACTTATTTACAAAGGTTTAGTTTTATGATAAGGTGACTAATTTATCTGATAGCTACTATAGCAAGCTATTATAGGAACTTGAATTTCCATAAATGGTGAAACTAGTTTATTTGCCTTTCCGTAATACATTTTTTAACCAGTATAGCTTAGGTGAACATGAAGTTTAACCTGTGCTCTAAACAATGGGAGTACCAAGGAAATGATAAACAAGATGAATGCTGTGGCTCCTACTTCGGGGGCTTTATCTAACTTAGGTTGCTTTATAATATGACCTTTTTGTATATTGCAATTTGAGTGAAAAACTTAAGCACACTTTCAAAACTATTTATATGAAAAAGTCACTTTATTACTCTAAGATATCCTTAAGGACTTCTTAAATTTAGTGTGACTAAGGCTTTTTTTATATTTGCTAAACTGTTAAGTTTTGTCACTTTGTACTTTTTCTCAATGAAAGATTTTAAAGAGGACCTTAACACTTGAATAAATTCTATTTTCTTTTTTTTATTGTTAAATCATAGCTGTGTATATTAGTGCAATCGCCTGTACCCATTCTAAGATGCACCATAGATGTGGCCCCACCCTTTACACTCCCTCCACCAAAACCTCCCCCCTCCCTTCCTCTTCCTTGGCTCTTTCCCCATAGTCTTGTGCTATAGTTGGGTTATAGCCTTCATGTGAAAGCCATAATTTAGCTTCATAGTAGGGCTGAGTACATTGGATACTTTTTCTTCCATTCCTGAGATACTTTGCTAAGAAGAATATGTTCCAGCTCCATCCATGTAAACATGAA
>CAUYPK010010373.1:0-13511 GCA_963574355.1 Loris lydekkerianus
GTTTACATGGATGGAGCTGGAACATATTCTCCTTAGCAAAGTATCTCAGGAATGGAAGAAAAAGTATCCAATGTACTCAGCCCTACTATGAAGCTAAACTATAGCTTTCACATGAAGGCTATAACCCAACTATACCACAAGCCTATGGGGAAAGGACCAAGGAAGGGGAAGGGAGGGGGATGCTTTGGGTAGAGGGAGCATAATGGGTTGGGCCACATCTATGGTGCATATTTTTATCTATAATTAAAAAAAATTAAAAATAAATAAATAAATAAATAAGTAAAAAAATAAAACTACAAAAAAAAAAAAAAGAATAGAGGCACAGAAACAGGGGGATAGGAATTATAAAGGTATACAGTAGGGTACTTTGAGCCAACCTTAAAACCGTCAACCTCTGGGGGTACTGGGTTGGGTGGTTCCCTTGAGTTCAGCAGCTCTTTGCCAGCCTGTTGAGACACAGTACCACATGTCCATCAAATAGAGAGGAAGGATAAAAATAGTATATGTCAAATCAAAACAAACAAACAAAAACATTGACCAGATAGAATTTGGGGAGAAAACAAATGATAGGGCAGAAACACTACCAAAAATGAACTTATTATTGAAGAAAGCAACAATGAAAAATTATATTTAAACTAAAAAATGAAGAATTAAATGAAAAAAAGAAAATAAAAGTCTAGAGGAAAAATGTTGAAATAACAACAACAACAACAAAAAAAAAAAACACCAAAGGATAGCAGTATATATATCTTGCTGAATATTATATAAGCAACAGGTGATCTTCTGGGGTATGAGATGTTAATCACAATGCAGATACAGCTATACAAGATGGAGACTGGAGGCCTCTGCTGATTTCTCAAACCCCGCAGGCTTGAGAACCTATATCTCTCCTCAGGCTGCTTAAAAGGCACTTTATACGATTAAACTTGGCTAGCATGTTTTCCCAGGAAAGCACTTTTCACTGGGATCTCTTCTGAAGTGGCTACCCATTTATCCAGTGCCCCCAAACTGGACTCACTTTATGCCCCTGAGGGCCAAGGTTGTAAGGCAGCACTGCTACTGCCGAACACTGAAATCTCTGGTCTTCCCCAGTATCTGGGTCTCAGCCTTTGGCACTGCTCAGTTACTTATTCACTTGCCAAAGGTCTCCCAGCCTGAGCCTCACTCTGCAACCCTGAGGGCAGATCCTGCAGGGGCAGTTCTCCCAAAATGGCTGCCCGAAGTCCCCAGTTGAACAATATTCGCTCCGTTCTGGCTCAGCGGCTCAGTCTGGGGCCCTAGATACTTATCCGCACTCTTTCCCAAGTTCTCTCAAGGTAGTTAAACTGAGTTTCCAAGTAAAAAAAAAAAAGAGAACAGCCCACAGGGAAAGCCTTCCTTGTTTTCAAACTTGCTGCTGTTACTTACAGCAATGGCAGCCATGGTCTCACTCCGAACACATGCAATCACGTGCCAGTTCTCCAATGCTTTTGTCCTCCTACTGGGGTCCAGAAGTCTCTTGCTGTCTCACTGTGTCCCCAAGGAGATGTTCCTGGGCAGAGCCCACAAGCCAGAGATACCTGGAATCTTCCCTCCCCAATCTCACCACGCCCAGTTGCAAAGAAGCTGTTACTTGGTTGCCAGCTTGCTCCCTCCCATTAGTATTCTTATTTACAGTCTTAGCACATTTCTTAAGATAATACCTAGTTTTAAGAGTCCCTACAGAACTGATATGATGTTCTGAGCAATTCAAATGAATATTCAGGTTCCAATTTTTCCTGAGGTATCTATATACACACAGCAGATAGTGTTTAATACTGAACAAATTTTTCCAGTGTAGCCAACAGTGGAAAAGGCCAACAGTGACCTTTGTTGAGTCCTAAGGCTTCAGAGTAAATATTACTACTGTATGTAATTCTATATTCTTTGGCCAGTCTCTTAGTCCTGTTTAACTGATCTGTTTAGTTAAACAGCTAAGTATCATTTTATGAGCTGGCATTGCAGACAAGGCTGGAATCTAATAAAGATGGGCTGTAGTTTTTTCCTTTTGAACCATTTTTCTATCTATAATTTCTCACTTTACTAAGGAAAAATTATAGCAGAACTAATTTAATTACTAAAATAAACTGTACTTTCAGTATACTGGGGTTGATTATTTGCATAAAGCGCACCAAGAATAATTATTAGCCATCTAGGCTTTTTTTTTTTATTATTTTAAAATTGGCTTTTCTGGCTCAGCACCTGTAGCTCAAGTGGCTAAGGTGCCAGCCACATACACCAGTGCTGGTAGGATTCGAATCTGGCCTGGGTCTGCCAGCAATGACAATACAACCCCCAAAAATAGCCAGGCGTTGTGGCGGGTGCCCATAGTCCCAGCTACTTGGGAGGCTGTGGCAAGAGAATCACTTAAGCACAGGAGTTAGAGGTTGCTGTGAGTTGTGATGCCACAGCACTCTACCCAGGGTTATAGCTTGAGGCTCTGTGTCAAAAAAAAGAAAGAAAGAAAGAAAGAAAGAGAACAGGAAAAGTAAAAGAAAAAGAAAAAAAGGAAAAAAAAAAGAAAATTGGCTTTTCCTTTTATAAGGAATCTTGGGTTAGAATTGAAAATCTTCTATGAGCTATGAGCCAGGTTTCATCTGTGACATTAGATATGTGTATGCATCGAGTGAATTCCTCTTCTCCTGAGGTCCCAAAGCAAATTGTGATTCCCAGGCTTTTCAGAAAGGGACATTCTTCACTCACTGCAGATCAGGAATTGTTAGTGATGAGGTATTTGCCTAGTTTTTCCAATGGACTTTTTTATTGGATTTATAAAGTCAACTATAATTTCTTAATGAAGTCTGAACACCTCTGAAAATGCTATTCCAGTCAAAGCCTTGGTAAATTAACCAATGCCTTTCATTATGTCCTATAGAACAAAACAGATTCTTATTGAACTTATACGAATAACTGTATTGTCAAAAGGTAAGAATAATTAGAAATGGTTTTCACATTCCAAAAAAATCAAGAATAGAAGGGGAGGGGCAAGATAGTCAACTGGAGCCAGCCTCCAACAGAAGCTCCCATCCAGAGAGAAGGATAATGTCCAGAAAGTACCCAATTAAGCTGAAGACTGGGAGCTGAGCCAAGAGAGAAGAGTGATAACTGCAGGTCACCTCTGCTCAGGCGAGCTGTGACTCTAAAAAAGCAAGCTTCAGGCATAAAATTCATCCCAAAGGAAAAGTGTCTATCCTCTCCCCCAAGAAAGTTGTATTTCTTTTTTCCCTCTTCATTTGCTTCTGTAGGTATTCTACAGGTGAACTGAGGACCTCTTGTCTCACCTCACGGTGAGAGCTGTAGGAAGTGGGGTCTACTTCCCCAGAGGGAACCTGTTGTGACCCTTAGCACTCTCTTGCCAGGCAGAAAAATTGAACTAACATTTTCCTTGTCATTCTGAACTTCAAGACCACCCTTCCCCCTGGCCTGATGAACCAGAAGCCTAACCCCTGCAGAGACTGTGGGAGGAGGCTCATGAGCAGTGCTCCCCACACTCCTGGACTGAGCACACTGCACTCCACCCAGCCAGAGCTTTGCCTCCCACCCTGCCAGAGCCATGGGTACCACGCCCCATCCCCTGCATTGTGCCCTGCAGGAACCTATGTGCAGTGCCCCACCCAGCCACAGTCACGAGCTGGGTGCTCTCCTTGCAAAAGTGAATGGGCTCCAGGAACTGCCAGAACCAGGTGCAGAATCCCCCACCCTGATGTGGAATCTGTGTGCCTTGGGCTCCTGGAGCTGCTCCTACAGCCAGAACTCCCTAGCTGTAGCATTTGCCTTGGAGCTGTGCAGGATCACTTCCCACAAAGATCCAGCAACAATAGAGTGATCCTTCAGGGGTCTAATCTTGGAAAGACACCTCCCCAAATCTGAGGACTGCCAAAGGAAACCAGAACTCGCACTATAGGGATACCGGTGCTACAGAGCAGCAGGGGCAAAGGTGTGGTGGCTGAGGGAGAAAAGCATTTGCTAACTTGTTACCCTCAGGATTAGACTGAGTCCAAGTGTAACACTTGACAGTGGCTATTGATTACCCAAGGTGGGCAGGCCTAAGCTCCCCCACCCAGCTGGTGGCAGAGGGTAGTGGCTGGGCCGTGGGGGCATTGACTTTTCATTGACTCTGACAGGTGAAAAGCCCCAGAACATCTGCTTATTGGAGGGAGAAGGATCTCAACCCTGTGTGGTCACCAGTGACTGAGTATGAAAGAAGAGCAAAGTGGAGAAAGAGACACAGCCCCCTGGTCCAACTCTGCTACTGTGTGGAGCTTTCTGACTCCACAAAGCATTGAAGTGAGCTGATTTTGAGCAGCCAGCAGACCTCCACCATCAAGTTGCTGGGGACCTTCCTAACTCTCCCACTTGAGAATTTGTACCAGCTGGGTCAATTGGTTTGGAACTCCTAACCTGGGCCAATCACCCAAGGACCCTCTCTGGTGGTACTCTGGTTGTGTGACAATGGGAAGGGTTGATTTTCCTCTTCCAGTTGATAGGGAGTGGAGTGTCTTAGTTGCTTGTATTTCTCCACAGCTAAAACTTCACCAGAGTCACTGATCTACTAAGATCAGACAAGAACCAGCTGAATACAAGGCAGAGACACCTAACCCCAACACACCAAGCAGGTTCCTCAGCCTCAGACTGTAATATTGGGGGACGGGGGTCCTTTGCAAAGGTATAGGGGAAAAGCTGCAGTCATCAGTCCCAGATCCTTGCAAAGGGCTGGTTAACCACAACTCCAGGAACTCCCAATCCAATTTCACCTTACCTGCCCACCTACCCAACAGTGAAAAACAATCATGAGGTGGAATCAGCAGAAAAAGTCTGGCAACATGAATAATCAGAGTAGATCAACTCCCCCAAGGAATGATATGAGAGACACAGCACAATATCCCATTCATAAACAAATGCCTGAGATGTCAGAAATTGAGTTGAGAATTTGAATAGCAAATAAGATCAACAGAATGGAAGTAAAGATGGAATTAGAATTTCAAAGAGTAATTTAAAAGATTTCTCAAGAATTCAATAAATTCAAAGACAAAATCACGAAAGATTTTGACACACTGAGGCAAGAACTTGCAGCCCTCAAAGATCTGGGAAATTCAGTAGAATCCCTCAGTAACAGAATGGAGCAGGCAGAACAAAGATCTCTGACATTGAAGACAAAGCTTTTGAATGCTCCCAAACACTCAAAGAGGGAAAAAAGTGAAGAACAAAAATGGATTATTCTCTCTGAGAGCTCTGGGGTAATTCAAAGAGATCTAATATTCACCTTATAGAAATTCCTAAAGGTGATGAGGTTGCTTATAAGGATACAGATGCTTTAATTCATAAAATAATCAAAGAGAATTTTCCATACATGCCAAGAGATACTGAAATTCAGATAGGAGACAGTTTTAGAACACAGACATGAATCAACCCAAATAAAAAGTTTCATAGCCACATTATAATAAGCTTCACCAAAGTTAATATGAAGGAGAAAATTCTGCAAGCAGCCAGACATAAGAAAATCATAACCTACAAGGGGAAGAGCATTACAATGACTGCAGATCTGTCTGCTGAAACCTTTCAAGCTAGAAGAGAGTGATCATCAACCTTTAGTCTCCTTAAACAAAATAACTTTCAACCCAGGATCCAGCTAAACGGAGTTTCATCTTTGATGAAAAAATTAAATTCTTTAATGACATGCACATGTTGAATAAATTTGCCATAACTAAACCAGCTCTCCAGGATATTTTCAGACATAACCTTCATAATGAACAGCATAATCCTGCACCACCAAAGCAAACTCACTCAGAAACTTTTGATAAAATTCCAACTTCCACAGTGGCAAAGGATTAAAAATGTCCACTGGACTTTTGAAAAACTCTATACCCAAAACAATATCTGCCTTATCAATACTCTCAATTAATGTGAATGGCTTTAATTGCCCTCTAACGAGGCACAGGTTGGGTGACTGGATACAAGAACTCAAGCCAGCGACCTGCTGCATTCAAGAATCTCACGTTACCTTAAAAGATAAACACACTCAGGGTGAAGGGATGGTCATCTATAATTCAGGTAAATGGAAATCAGAAAAACGCAGGTTTTACAATTTTATTTTCAGATATAATAGGCTTTAAACCAACAAAAGTAAGGTAAGATAAGTATGGTCACTTCATATTTGTTAAGGGCAACAACATTCAACATGATAAGATTTCAATTAACATTAATGAACCCTACAAGAATGCACCTGAATTTATAAGAGAGATCTAACAGACATGAGCAATGTGATTTCTTCCAGCACCATTATAGTTGGAGATTTTAACACCCCTTTGGCTGTGTTGTATACATCCTCAAATAAGAAGCTAAGCAAAGAAATTTTGGACATAAAATTAAGCATTCAACATTAGCATTTAACACACATCTACAGAACTTTTTATCCTACCAAACTGAATATACATTCTTCTCATCAGCCATTGGATCATCCTCCAAAATTGATCACATCCTAGGTCACAAGTCTAACCTCAGCATATTTTTAAAAAAAATAGAAATCATTCCTTGTATTATCTCGGACCATCATGGAATAAAAGTTGAACTCAGTAACAACAGAAATCTGCATACACATACAAAAACATGGAAACTAAATAACCTCATGGGTCATAGATGAGATCAAGAAGGAAATTACCAAATTTTTGTAACAAAACAATAATGAAGACATGAACTATCACAACCTCTGGGGTACTGCAAAGGCAGTGCTAAGAGGGAAATTTATAGTGTTGTAAGCCTTCCTCAAATAATCAGAAAGAGAGAAAGTCAATAACTTAATGGGACATCTCAAGCAACTGGAAAAGGAAGAACATTCCAACCCTAAACCCAGAAGAAGAAAAGAAATAACTAAAATTAGACCAAAACTAAATTAAATTGAAAATAAAAGAATCATACAAGGGATCAATCAATCAGAATGTTGTTTTTATGAAAAGGTAAATAAAATAGATAAACCTTTGGCTAACCTAACCAGAAGTAGAAGAGTAAAATGCCTAATTTCATCAATCAGAAATGATAAAGGCCAAATAACAACAGACTCCTCAGAAATTCAACAAACCCTTAATGAATATTACATAAAACTCTATTCTCAGAATTATGAAAATCTGAAGGAAATATATCCATACTTGGAAACATGCCACCCTCCTATACTTAGCCAGAAAGAAGTGGTAATGTTGAACACCCTATGAGAAGTTCGGAAATACTATCAACTATAAGAAATCTCCCCAAAAAGAAAAGCCCAGTACCAGATTCCTTCACATCAGAATTCTACCAAACCTTTAAAGAGGAACTAATACCTATATTATTTAACCTTTTCCAAAGCCTACAAAAAGAAGGAATACTTCCCAACACATTCTATGAAGCAAATATCACCAAGATACTCAAAGCAGGAAAAGACCCAACAAGAAAAGAAAATTATAAACCAATATCTCTAATGAATATTGATGCAAAAGTATTCAATAAAATCCTAGCAAACGGAATCCAACAACACATTAAACAAATTATACATCACAACCAGGTGGGTTTCATCCCAGGTTCCCAAGGATAGTTCAATATATGTAAATCCATAAATATAATACATCACATAAACAAATTAAAAAACAAAGACCACATGATTCTCTCAATTGATGCATAAAAATCTTCTGACAATATTCAGCATTCTTTCATGATGAGAATGCTTAAGAAAATAGGCTTAGATGGGTCATTTCTTAAACTGATAGAAGCCATCTACAGCAAGCCTACAACCAATATCGTTTTTAATGGAGTAAAATTTAAATCGTTTCCACTCAGATCAGGAACCAGGCAACGATGCCCATTGTCTCCACTGCTTTTTAACATTGTAATGGAAGTCTTAGCCACTGCAATCAAACAAGGGAAGGCCATCATGGGGATGCAAATAGGACCAGAGGAGATCAAACTGTCACTCTTTGTAAAGATATGATTATATATCTGGGAAACCAAAGGGTCTCAACTACAAAACTCCTAGAAGTGACCAAGGAATAGAGCAAAGTCTCAGGATACAAAATTAACACTCACAAATCTGTAGCCTTTATATATACCAACAATAGTCAAGGTGAAAAAAAAAATCAAGGGCTCTATTCCCTTTACAATAGTTCCAAAGAAGATGAAATATATGGACGGGTACCTAACTAAGTATGTGAAAGATCTCTATAAAGAGAACTATGAAACTCTGAGAAAACAAATAGCTGTAGATGTTAACAAATGGAAAAATATGTCATGCTCATGGCTGGGGAGAACATTTTTTAAACGTCTATACTACCTAAAGCAATCTACAAATTTAATGTGATCCCTGTTAAAGCACCTCTGTTATACTTTAAAGACCCGGAAAAATTAGTACTTCATTTTATATGGAAACAGAAAAAAAATCTCGAATAGCCAAGACATTACCCAGAAATAAAAACAAATCGGGAGGAAACATGCTTCCAGACTTCAGACTATACTATAAATCGATAGTGATCAAAACGGCATGGTACTGGCACAAAAATAGAGAGGTCGATGTATGAAACACATTTGAAGACCAAGCACTGAACTCAGACACTTATCATCATTTGATCTTTGATAAGTCTATTAAAAATATTAATTGGGGGAAACATTCCCTATTCAACAAATGGTGCTGGGCGAATTGGCTGGTGAACTGTAGAAGACTGAAACTGGACACACACCTTTCTCTTCTAACAAAAATTGACTCTCACTGGTTAAAGGACTTAAACTTAAGACATGAAACTAAGAACAATCCAAGATGGCAGCCGAGTAACAGCTTCCCTGCAACAGGGCACGGTGAGTCTGGGGAGATAAGACTCCAGGGACCTCTGGCTGTTGGGATCTGCCTATAATCATCCCTTTGAGGATACAGGGAGTCAGCAAGGGACTTCTGAACCCCAAGAGGAGGACAAAAACAGGGGAAAACTGGCAAGTGGTTATGTGTGTTCGATCAACCTAATCCTGCCGGCAGCCATAAGTACAAGCAGCAGTGAGACTTCAAACTGGAAAGGCCTTACTGTGAACTGTTTTGGTGTTTCTGGACTTGGCACTCAGTTGAACTGCCTTGGGGAGAGATGGAGTAGGAGTGTGGAGAACTTTGGGCATTGTCTAGGGCCCCCAAATGAGCTGCTGAGCTGGACGGAGCTAATAGTGTTCGGCTGTGGGCCACAGAGAGCCATTGTGAGAGAAATGCCCTGGCAAGCTCCGCCCTCAGAGTCGCAGAGCAAGAATTGGGAGGGAGCTAGTAACCTAGTGACTGAGCGGCCTAAAGGTGGGGACTGAGCAGCCTTACAGCCTTAAACTTCAGGGCCAGAGTGAGACCTGTTTTGGCACACTGGAGCCTTGGGCTGTTGCCCTGGGTACAGTGACATGGCATCACAGATCATAGCAAACTCAAACTCCTGGGCTTGGTGCTGTTGAAACCTCCATAAGAACTGCACCACTACACCCGGCCAACGATCTGTGCCAACCGGGCCTCCACGTGCCCTGACCAGGAACTGCAGGAGCCGGGTAACCATGCGTCCCCCCTCCTGTACCCTCACTGTCTCCACACCAGCCCACTTGTCTGGCCAGGGACTCTGGTAGCCGCGTGCCCTCTGGAGAACTCCCTGCCTCTGCACAGAGCCCTTCTCTTGGCCAGAGACTGCTGGAGTCTTGGGCTGTCTGTGCCAAAGTCAATGGGCACCAGGCACTCCCAGAACCGTGCACACCACCTCCCTCCGTGTTGCTGGATCTGGATGTGTCACACTCTGGAGCTTTTTCCACAACCAGAACTCCCTGGCTGGGCCTTCCCCTGAGGAAATACACAGGATCACTCCCAAGATCCAGCAACAATAGAGTGATCCCGCTGGGGTCTAATCTTGGAGAGATACCTTCCCAACTCTGAGGAAGGCCAGAGGCAACGATGAAAAACAAACATGAGGTGAAATCTACAGAAAAACTCTGACAATATGAATAATCTGAGTAGATCAAATCCCCCAAGGATCAATGGGGCACACACAGCACCAGATCCCATGCACAAAAAAATAGCTGAGATGTCAGAAATCAAATTCAGAATCTGGATAGCAAATGAGATCAAATTAGAATTCCAAGCAGTAAATCAAAAGATATCTCAAGAATTCAATGAATTCAAAGATCAAATGACCAAAAATTTAGACACATTGAGACAAGAAGTTGCAGCCCTCAAAGATCTGAGAAACACAGTAGAATCCCTAAGTACCAAAATGGAGCAAGCAGAAGAAAGGATTTCTGACACTGAAAACAAAGCTTTCAAACACTCCCAAACTCTCAAAGTGGAAGAGAAATGGAGGGCAAAAACAGATAACTCTCTCAGAGAGCTCTTGGATAATTCAAAGAAAACCAATATTCGTCTTATAGGGATCCCTGAAAGTGATGAAGTGGCTGCAGAAGGCAGAGTCTCTTCTCCATAAGATTATGAAGAAGAACTTTAGAGACATGCTAAGAGATTATGAAATTCAGATAACAGACAGTTTCAGAACTCCAGCATGACTCAACCCAAATAAGACATCCCCGAGACACATCATAATCAACTGCACTAAAGTTAACATGAAGGAGAAAATTCTGAAAGCAGCCAGATGAAAGAAAACCATCACCTACAAGGGCAAAAATATTAGAATAACAGCAGATCTCTCTGCTGAAACATTTCAAGCTAGAAGAGGATGGTCATCGACTTTTAATCTCCTAAAACAAAATAACTTTCAACCCAGGGTCCTGTACCCAACTAAACTGAATTTTATTTATGATGTAGAAATTAAATACTTCAATGACATTCACATGTTCAAGAAATTTGCCATAACTAAACCAGCTGTCCAGGATATTCTCAGACCTATCCTACATAAAGACCAGTGTAATACTCCACCACAAAAGTAAACCCACCAAGAAAATTTTTATCAAATTCCAACTTCCATAGTCGCAAAAGGATTAAAAATGTCCACTGGACTCTCGAAAGACTTATCAATATTCTCAATTAACGTGAATGGTTTAAATTGTCCTCTAAAGAGGCACAGGTTGGCTGACTGGATACAAAAACTCAAGCCAGATATCTGCTGCATACAAGAATCACATCTTACATTGAAAGACAAATTTAGACTCAATGTGAAGGTATGGTCATCTATACTCCACACAAATGGAAAGCGGAAAAAAGACAGTGTTGCGATCCTATTCAGAAGCAATAGGCTTTAAAACAACTGAAATAAGGAAGGATAAAGATGGACACTTCATATTTGTTAAAAATAATACTCAATATGATGAGATCTCAATTATTAATATTTATGCACCCAACCAGAACACACCTCAATTTATAAGGGAAACTCTAACAAACATGAGCAACTCGATTTCCTCCAGTTCCATAGTAGGTAGAGATTTCAACACCCCTTTAGCAGTGCTAGATAGATCCTCCAAAAATAAGCTAAGCAAAGAAAGTTTAGATTTAAATTTAACCACTCAACATCTGGATGTAACAGATATCTACAGAAAATTTCATTTCAACAAAACTGAATACACATTCTTCTCATCAGCCCATGGAACATACTCCAAAATCGATCAAATCCTAGGTCACAAATCTTACCTCAGCAAATTTAAAAAAATAGAAACTATGTCTTGCATCTTCTCAGACCATCATGGAATAAAAGTTGAACTCAATAACAACAGGAACCTGCATACCCATACAAAAACATGAAAGCTAAACAACCTTATGGTAAAAAATAGGTGGGTTATAGACGAGATTAAAAAAAAATCACCAAATTATTGAAACAAAACAACAATCAAGACACGAATTACCAGAACCTCTGGAATACTGCAAAGGCAGTCCTAAGAGGGAAACTTATAGCACTGCAAGCCTTCCTCAAGAGAATGGAAAGAAAGGAAGTTAATAACTTAACATATCATCTCAAGCACCTGGAGAAGAAGGAACACTCCAACCCCAAACCCAGCAAAAGAAAAGAAATAACCAAAATCAGAGCAGAACTAAATAAATTGAAAACAAAAAATTATACAACAAATCAATAAATCCAAAAGTTGTTTTTTTTGAAAAATCAATAAAATAGATAAACCTTTGGTGAACCTAACCAGGAAAAAAAGAGTAAAATCTCTGATTTCATCAATCAGAAATGGTAATGATGAAATAACAACAGACCCCTCAAAAAGTCAAAAAATCCTTAACGAATACTACAAGAAACTCTACTCTCACAAATATGAAAATCTGAAAGAAATTGACCAATACTTGGAAGTACACCACCTACCAAGGACTCAGTCAGAATGTGGAAATGTTGAACAGGCATATATCAAGTTCTGAAATAGCATCAACTATACAAAATCCCCCTAAAATGAAAAACCCAGGACCAGATGGCTTTATGTCAGAATTCTACCAAACCTTTAAAGAAGAACTAGTACCTATATTACTCAACCTCTTCCAAAATATAGAAAAAGAAGGAATATTACCCAACACATTCTAAAAAGCAAACATCACCTTCATCCCAAAACCAGGGAAAGACCCAACAAGAAAAGAAAATTATAGACCAATATCACTAATGAATACTGATGCTAAAGTACTCAATAATATCCTAACAAACAGAATCCAACAACACATCAAAAAAATTATACACCATGACCCAGTCAGATTTATCCCAGGATCTCAAGGCTGGTTCAATATATGTAAATCTAAAAATGTAATTCAGCACATAAACAAACTACAAAATAAGGACCATATGATTCTTTCAACTGATGCAGAAAAAGCTTTTGATGATATCCAGCATCACTTCCTCATCAGAACACTTAAGACAATTGGTATAGAAGGGACATTTCTTAAACTAATAGAGGACATCTACAGCAAACCCACAGCCAATACTGTATTAAATGGAGTAACATTGAAATCATTTCCACTTAGATCAGGAACCGGGCAAAGTTGTGCATTGTCTCCATTGCTCTTTATCATTGTAATGGAAAGTTTTAGCCATTGCAATTAGGGAAGAAAAGGTGATCAAGGGTATCCACATAGGGTCAGAAGAGATCAAACTTTCACTAATTGTAGATTATACGATCGTATATCTGGAAAACACTTGGGATTCTACTACAAAATCTTTACAAGTGATTAAGAAATACAGCAATGTCTCTGGTTAAAAAATCAACACCCATAAATCAGTAGCCTTTATACATACCAACAATAACCAAGTCGAACAAACAGTCAAGGACTCTATTCCTTTCACAGTAGTGCCAAAGAAGATGAAATATTTGGGAGTATACCTAACAAAGAACGTGAAAGATCTCTACAAAGAAAACTATGAAACTTTAAGAAAAGATATAGCTGAAGATGTCAACAAATGGAAAAATATACTATGATACGGGCTGGGAAGAAACAACATTGTTAAAATGTCCATACTGCCCAAAGCAATATATAATTTTAATGCAATACCTATTAAAGCTCCATTGACATACTTTAAAGATCTTGAAAAACTAAT
>CAUYPK010010374.1:0-18273 GCA_963574355.1 Loris lydekkerianus
CAGTTTTTTCACACAATGGCTTTCACTGAGCCCAGCTCAGTGGCTCATTTTGGGGCCCCAGACAATGCCCAAAGTTCTCCACACTTTTGCTCAAGCTCTCCCCGAGGCAGCTCAACTGAGCGCCAAGTCCAAGAACACCAAAAAAGTTCACAGGTAAGGCATTTCCAGTTTGCAGTCTCACTGCTGCTTGTACTCACGGTTGCTGGCGTGATTAGGTCGATCGAACACACACAGCCACTTGCCCGTTTTCCACTGTTTTTGTCCTCTTCCTGGGGTCCAGAAGTCCCTTGCTGGCTCCCTGTATCCTCAAAGGGATGATCATAGGCAGATCCCACCGGCCAGAGATGTCTGGAGTCTTGTCTCCCCAGACTCGTCAAACCCAGTTACAGGGAAGCTGTTACTCAGCTGCCATCTTTAATCCAATCAAGCAGGACAATTCTATAGGGCAATTAACACAGCACCTGCACCGGGCAAGTATTCTGCCTTTTTTTTTTTTAGAGACAGAGTCTCATTTTGTCACCCTTGGTAGAGTTCCGTGGCATCACACAGCTCACAGCAACCTCCATTTCTTGGGCTTAGGTGATTCTCTTACCTCAGTCTCCCAAGTAGCTGGGACTACAGGCACCCGCCAAAACGCCCAGCTATTTTTTTATTGCCGTTTGGCTGTGGCCGGGTTTGAACCTGCCACCCTCAGTATACCGGGCTGGCACCCTACTCATGAGCCACAGGCGCTGCCCGAGTATTCTGCTTCTTTAAAACTTGAGGTGAAATGCACATATGATAAAATGTGCATTTAGGACAGTCACAATATTGTGTAACCATCACCCCTATCTAGTTCCAAAACACCTTTACCCCAAAAGAAACCCATTAGCAGTCACTCTGCAAGCCCTTGCTGCAACCCATGGCTACTCATCTAAGTTTCATCTCTATGGATTTCCCTCTTCTGGGCATTTCATATAAGTGGAATCATACTACATGTGACTTGCTTCTTTCACTTAGTATGATATGTTTTTTGTTTGTTTGTTCCTTTGTTTTTGAGACAGAGCCTCACTTTGTAGCCCTTGGTAGAGTGCTGTGGCATCATAGCTCACAGCAACCTCAAACTCCTGGGCTCATGTGGTCCCCTTGCCTCAGCCTCCTGAGTAGCTGGGACTATAGGTGCCCACTATAGAGCCCAGCTAATTTTAGTGATGGGGTCTCATTCTAGCTCAGGTTGGTTTTGAACCCTTGAGCTCAGGCAATCTGCCCACCTTGGCCTCCCAAAGTGCTAGGATAATAGGTGTGAGGCACATAACATGGTATTTTTGAGGTTTTTCCAAGTTGTAGCATGAGTCAGTGCTTCATTTTTATTTTATGGCCATGTAACATTCCTCATATATCTAGGCTAAGTCATCTGCTTTTAAGACTGTTAGCCGAAGGGCAAGGCACACCTGGCACCTTATAGGGTGCTAAAATTTTGATAGAAAACCCACAATCTCCCCATCCCAGAGAATGACAGCTGAAAGTTTAAGGTAACTACTACTGACACAGAAGAATGAGGGGTAAATCCAGGAAAGAGAGCACTGAAGAGATAGATCCCCTGGCCAGATTTAGTGGCTCACACTTGTAATCCTAGCATTCAGGAGGCCGAAGCAGGTGGATTGCCTGAGTTCAGGAATTTAAGACCAGCCTAAGAGGGTGGCCCTGTCTCTACTCTAAAAAAATTAAAATTTAAATTTAAAAAAATATATATATATACTGGCTAGGTGTTATGGTGGGAGTCCTGAGTAGTCCTAGCTACTCAGGAAGCTGAGACAGGAGGATCACTTGAACCCAGGAGTTTGAGGTTGCTGTAAGCTATGACGCTATGGCACTCTACCCAAGGTGACAGAGTAAGACTCTGTCTGAAGGAAAAAAAAAAAAAAAAAAGGCAGATTACCAAGTTCTATGTATATACCCAGCTTAAATCCCTAGCTGACTCCTAATGCCTTTGTCCTCCAGCTTGAGTAACAGAGTGAGACCCTATCTCAAAAAACAAAACAAAACCAAACAAGAAACAAAATTCTGCCACCACCCCACACACAGACAGAAGGGGCTGGATGATGTCTGTCCTCTGGACACTCATGTCGCCCTGAAGGGTGCCTGGTGCAGCAGGAACATGCGATAATGTGTGCTAAACACACAGGCTTTCTCACACCAGCTGGATGCTCACAGCGTCTTCAAGAGAACAGCCAGGGAAAGCTGCCTCACTGTTTTTTCACTGTCCCCGGTGCTGCAGCGGAACCACGGCCTCCCTGGTTTCTCCTGGAAAAGTCCGACAGCGTCCCTGATCTCTCGCAGCACGGTTCATTTAAGAAATAGTTCATGAAGTCATGTCTGTGTGTGTGTGTTTCAGGCTAGTCCAATGAAACCGTGGGAGTGGAGAAGGAACAAAGGGATCTGTAACTAGTTATAAACACCACAGCACTCTGTCCAGCAAATTATGTGTTGTACACAAAGCCCTGTTCCAGGTTCTTCCAGGGTTAACATTAACAAGCAATTAAATCTTGATGGCACAAGAGCCAGGAAGGAAGTCAGGAGGAAGGTCGCTGTGCTCAGCTGTGGCACTGCTTATTAACGCCTCACTTGCTCGAGGGCCTCTGAACAAGTGGCAACCACCCCGTCATTGGAGGCAGATGCTGTAACCCCACTCACCCCCAAGTTGGGCCTGGCATAGTGGTGGGCACACAGCACACGTGCTGAATCACTGGCTCCAGTGCCACTGAGGAAGGGCACCACAATGTCCCCAGGCACAGTGACCAGGCCTCTTGGAGGAATAGCATGGCCAGAAGATGGTGTGGCTCCTCCTCAGTGTACACAAGGGTCTGAGCACATATCCCTGCAAACATTCATCCACCCACACACAGCCAGCTGTCCCCAGAGAGAGGCAGCTCCCCTTCCCACCTGCTTGTTAGGCTCTGAGTTACCCCCTCCTTGTCTGAGTTCTTTTCCATTCCAAGTTGCCCTGATTCAACTGTCGAGAGGAGCAATTGGCCTTGGGTTTGCCTTGCTTCTGTCCTTTTACCCCCATATCCTATTGTAACACCCCCAACAGCCCCCTTTCTAGAAATAGAAGCTTCCATGAAAACAACCACAGTTTTTTTTTTGTTTGTTTGTTTGTTTGTTTTTAGATGAAGTCTCACTCCATTGCCCAGGCTAGAGTCCATGGTATCAGCCCAGTTCACATCAACCTCAAACTCCTGGGCTCAAGTGATCCTCCTGCCTCAGCCTCCCAAGTAGCTGGGCCCTCCGGTGGCTGACACAGCGCCTGGCTAATTTTTCTATTTTTAGTAGAGATGGTGTCTTGCTCTTGCTCAGGGTTGTCTCAAACTCTTGAGCTCCAGGTATCCTCCCACCTTTGCCCTCCAGAGTGCTAAGACTATAAGGGAGAGACTCTGAGCCTGGTCTAAACCTCAGTTTGTTTGGGACTTTGTCTCTTTATACTTTGGAGGAACATCATTCCCTCCTACTGGGAAACATCCCTGGATCCCCTCTCTAAAGGTGCGGGGTCACATCTGGAACAAGCTAAAGGCTGGACTGGGCAGGTTCTGAGGACTCATCTGACCTGGTCATTAGGCCAACTCAGTAGGTCGGACCCCCAGGTCCCCAGGAGAAGGTGTTTGGCTGAGTGAATCCCTGGGCAGGGCCTCTATATCTGTCTTCACCTTAATCCCGCTGGCAACTCTGCTGTTCCTGAAAGGCTCTGGGCTGCCGAGCACTGTCCCTTTGCTGGTCTGAGACAAATGTTGTAAAACAACAGTTGGTGGGAGAAATCCTCTCCTTCACTCATTGATTTATTCTGCAAATGTTATTGAGCCTTCACTGTGCTCTTCTAGGTGTTGGTGACGCAGGCACCAACCAGCAAAACAGGCGGTGTCCGGGCCCTTCTGTTTATATGTATATGGGGGAAGGGGCTGGTTTGCTTTTAACTGAAGAATAATTTATGCACGGTAAAATGCCAGTGAAGCACCCACTGGCCCCCTAGCGTCCAGTGCAGGCTCACCCTCTGTGAAACCTTAGGAGAAGGTCTGAGAGTCCCCAGTGAGGAATTTCCCCCTTTCCTGCCTATCTTAGGCCCACCCAGACCTCCAAACCTTGAACTCGTCCACGCGCGCCTGGAGCCTTTCCACTGCCTTCTCCAACACGAGGTAGTGATCCTTCATTATCTCTACTTGGTGGCTCCAAACTTTCTCAAGCTCCTCCCCCTAAAAGCAGGAGACAAAGACATCTAAGGCCTCTGCTTCTGAGGTCTCCAGTGCCAGAAAGAGGGCTGAGGGAGGGCTGAGGCCAAGGAGAAGAACATAGGAGACCAGTGTGTCTACAATCTGTCATCTTAACAGCTCCCAGGACACTTGCAAGTAGGAGTCCCACAGGCCCCTCTCATCATAGCTCAGCTGCTCTCTGGCCCACTCACCCACCCAGGCCTCCTTTGGCTATAAGACAAATCTGCGTCCAGGAGGGAGGGGGATGAGGACTCTGCCATCAGCCAGCTTCAAAGAGTTTGAGGAAACTTCAAGAGTTTCCTCAAAAACTCTTCTCTGCCTGGGACACTGACCTTTAGCCTGGACTTTTGGAGGCTGCTGATCTTCTCCTGTAATGCTTCCAATGTGGCCCCGAGGCCGCAGGGGGTTGCCATATTCGCTGAAAGCAAAGGATGGGGTCTCTACTGGGGGCAGGGATGGAAGGAGATGATTTCCCTGAGTTCCAGCTGCTTCTGTGATAAGGCCCTGAGGTAGTGCCACCCAAAAGAAATATATAGTGGATGTGAGAGCCACTGAAGTGATTTTTAATTTTCTAAATAGTTCTGGACAAAAATATACTTTTTGAGATAGATTCTTGCTCTGTTGCCCAGTCTGAAGTACAGTGATGTCACACCTCACTGCAGCCTTATATTCCTAGGCTCAAGCAATCCTCCTGCCTCAGCCTCCCGAGTAAGTGGGGCTACACTATCAGCATCACCTGGGAATAAGTTAGAAATAAAAATTCTTGGGCCCCACCCAAATCCAACTCGTCAGAAACTCTGGGTGGGGCCCAGCAGTCTGCTCTACCAAGCACCCCAGAGACGCAGGTGAGCTCAAGGCTGAGAACCACTAGTGAAGAATGCCCCCATTCTTCCTGTGTGCCCATCACGGGCATGAAATTGGGGCAGAAATTGACCAGTCATGTTGCAACCCAGAGTACGATGTGCTTTTTTTCTTTTTTTACTTTTGAGACACAGTCTCGCTTTGTTCACCCTTGGCAGAGTGCTGTGGCATCATAGCTCACAACAACCTCAAACTCTTGGGCTCAGGTGATCCTCTTGCCTCAGCCTCCTGAGTAGCTGGGACTGCAGGTGTGCCACAACACCCGGCTCATTTTCCTGTTTTTGGTAGAGATGGGTTTTGCACTTGCTCAGGCTAATCTTGAACTCCTGAGCTCAAGCAGTCCACCCGCCTCAGCCTCCCAGAGTGCTAGGATTGCAGGTGTGAGCCACCCAGTCTATGACTGTGGTCTTTAAAAATATGTATTTCTGCCTGGCAATTGCTCCTTATCCCAAGCTGATGACTTCTTCCAGTATCTGTTCAGTGCTGTTGGGCACTCTGGCTGAGCTTAACTTAGCATTACATTGTACAGTATTGCATTATGGGCTATTGCAAAAGAGTTTTAAGATGTATGTGTGTGTATTTATATATATATATATATGGTGTGTGTGTGAGAGAGAGAGAGAGAGTTCCTCTTTGTTATCCCACAACCTCAACTGCTGGGCTCAATGATCCACTTGCCTCAGCTTCCCGAGTAGCTGGTACTACAGGCACCCACCACAATGCCCTGCTATTTTTTTAGAGACAGGCTGGTCTTGAACTCATGAGCTCAAGCAATCACCCACCTCAGCCTCCCAGAGTGCTAGGATTAGAGGCATGGGTCACCGCACCCACCCTGAAGAATAATTTTGACACATGGTTTTTCTCAAGAGCCGACTTGAGATCCTAACAGCCTTTCTTCCCTAAGGTAAAACCTTACTGTACATTCAATATAAGAGGATAGACTAGTAAGAGATTAAATGCTTACACCAAAGGAATGAATGGCTAATGGGCGAATGTAGATTTTGTGGGGGAAGCAAATGAAAGAGAGGAGGTGCTTCTTGAAGCCCAAAGGGAGGGCCTGAACCCCAGCCACCTTTCTGGGGACACACCAGGCCTACCTAGATAAGCCAGGCGCTCATTCAAGGCAGATGACAGCTGGTCAAACTCCGCTTTCAGGGAGTCGTGTCTTGTTTGAATCTGGGGTAGGTAGCTCAGGGAACGTTTGACAGCCTTCTTCTTGTCTTCAGGGCTCGTGGCCTGCTTAGCTTCTAGCAGGGCCTGGGGCAGGGCTGTATCAGGAGTGATGCTGTCATCAGTGATGGGCATGAAGTCTGTGGCCCCACGGGAAGCTCCTGCGCCCAAAACATCTGCAAAGGCCCCTAAGGCTCCAGATGCAGCCAAAGTTGTTGCTTTGGTAGCCATTTGGGTGGCAGGGGCATCCTTGACCTGGTGGGCAGCAGCCTTGGCTGCTTGGGCTGCTGCATTTGCAGCTGCTGCGTAGGCGGCAGCGGCAGCTGCAGCGATGGTGGCAGCAGTTCTTATCCGCTGAAGGGTAGACCGGGGATCCTTTGGCTGTGCTTCCTTGGGGGCCCCATCCTTTGAGGCTCTGTCTTTGAAGGCTCTGTCCTTGGGTGTCCTAACCTTCTGGGCTCTATCCTGGGGGACCCCTTCCTCGGTTTCTTCCCCCTTTTCTTTGACAACTGAGAGCAAGTGGGCTGCTGGCCGGTGAGACTGGTATGGCTGTAGTGGACGAGGCCATGCTGAGCCTAATTCTGTGGCTGGTGGTGGACTCCGAAAGGGCAGGGGCTGAGTGGACTGCAGGAGGGTTGAGTCCCAGAAAGGCCATGAGCCAGCCCTGTGTCCCTCTCTGAGACCTGGTGGCATAGGCCACATAATTCGCGATGGTGGGGGCTGGGCACCTGGGGCAGGCCAAGGTGCCTGCATGAGCCCAGGTGTCATACCTGGCCCCAGCCCAGGCCTCAGTGCAGGCATGAGCTCAGGCTCCAGTGGAGGTGCAGGCCCAGGGGTGGGGCCAGGTGTGAGCTCAGGTGGGGGCTCAGGTATAGGCCCAAGCTGTGGAGTGGGCCCAGGTGCAGCCCCACGCTGGGGCATGGTCCCAGGCTTGAGGGCCAGAGGCTGGCCTGGCTCCTGGGCACTGCTGAGTGAAACTTCCTGGGCAGACACCTCCTCTGGGACTTCATAATCCCAGACGGTCTGCAGGAGGTGGGGGGTTTGGAGGGGCTCTGAGACCTGGGCAGGTTGAGCAGCGTAGAGGTACTCGAGGGTCTGTTCTAGGGCAGCGTCTGGTTCCAGCTGGAGTGCATCAGTTTCCTGGAGAGGCAAGGGCTGAGAGGGCTGGGCTAACTTCTTACCCCCTCCCCACTTGTAGTCACCTGCCTGCTCCCTACCCCCTGCCCTCCTGCCATCTTCCCAAACCCTTTGTTGCTTTTCTTCCTCCTTCACTCACTGAGGCGAACATGGCCTCATGAAGGCCACTCCAGAGCACCATGTCGTCAGGTTTGGGGATGGTTCGAAACTTTTTCTGGAGGGAATTCTGGAGGATGAGGGTGGGGAAGGACGGGCATGAGCCTGGAGGGTACAGTGCCCTCAGGTGGCTCCCCATCCACACTGACCCCACATCTGCAAAGAAACCTTTCCAGTTTGTATTCTCCTCCTCACCCCTCCCCACACCCAATACCCAGGACCCTGGAGGTGGGGGCTAGGCAGAAGGACAGAGGCCGTGGCCTCACCACATCTCGCTGTGCTGAGCTTATCTTCCTGTTCTGCATTCTCAATTCATTATAGATGATATCCAATTTTTCTGGTTGCACCTGTCAAATAAGGCAGGTCTGTGAATCAGGAGTGCATGTTCTGGTCCCAGCCCTGCCTCTGCCCACTGTTCTAAATGACTAAAAGCATGAGAAGGAAGAAAGAAAAGATTCCACAGCCAGTGCTTCCCAGGGAGTGGGGAAGGGTTCCATGGAAAAATAAGTTTGGGAAATGCTAGGCTTAAAAGCATTCGACAGGTCCTTATATTGCAGGATTTTTCAGGGCCTTGAATGGGAAAAAGCACATTAAGAATCTCCAAGAATTGGGCTCATGCCTGTAATCCTAGCTGTGTGGTAGGTGTTGGTGTGAGAATCATGTGAGCCCAGGAGTTAGAGACCAGCCTGGGCAACACAGCAAAAACCTGACTTTAAAAATGTGAAAAAAAAAAAAAAAAAGTAGCTGGACATGGTGGCATGTGCCTGTGGTCCCAGCTACTCAGAGGCTGAGGCAAAAAGGTCACTTGAACCCAGGAATTTGAGGTTACAGTGAGCTATGATCAGGCCCTTGTACTCGAGCCTGGGTGGCGAAGAAAATGAGAAGCTGTCTTTTTTTTTGAGATGGAGTCTTGCTCTGTTGCCCTGAATAGAGTGTCATGGCATCAAAGCTCAAACAACCTCAAGCTATCAGGCTCAAGCAATCCTCTTGCCTCAGTTTTTCTATTTTGAGTAGAGATGGGGTCTCCACATTGCTCAGGCCAGTCTTGAATTCCTGAGCTCAAGCAATGCACTCACCTTGGCACTCACCCAGAATGCCAGGATTATAAGCATGAGCCACTACACCCGGCTGAGAAACTATCTCTTAAAAAAAAAAAATCCTCCAAGAAATGGGCCAAGAAGAAATTGTTTCCCAAACAGATTTGTCTTGTCAAAGGGTCTTTTTTAGTATTTCATGATACAACTTCCTATCAGTGCTCTTTCTGCTTAGATGGGAGCTACCAAGCCCGAGGTTGAAGTTCTCACATTGCTATGATAATCAGATCAGCTGTGGACTATCCTCACATGTTATGGTAAGGTATTAAAACATGCTTATGTTGATGGTTTATGGCTACAGGAGACAGAAATATGCCTATACTAGGTTTATTCCACTTTTCAATGTGGACAGAGCTTTCTTGAAGAGGAAGAGGTGCTCTTTCTGCTAAATTGATAGAATGTAAGCCTGGAGTTGCTAAGATTTGCAGAGTGGCTGCCCAAGAATGAAGCCAACCCAGAGGATATCAGAGAGATGTCAACATTGTATGAGCACCTAGATCTGACTGTACCTGAAGTCATCCCTGAACTTTTAGTAAACAAGACAATAAACCCCTTATTTTTCCTGAGCCAAGTATGAATTAGATTTGTCACTTTTAGCTGATATCTTAACACAGTGAGGCAAGGAACCTTATGACCCCTTGAGGTGTCATAATCCAAGTGGCTAGACAACATAAGCCCTCTTCTCTACCCTCGCAGTTACATTCTTTGACTGAGAACAAGCTTTCTAGACTTTCTTGTCGCTCTCACCACCAGAGGTCTGAGCAGCATGACTATAATGGAAGGTGAAGGGGGGAGGACTACCTTTTTAAACATGTCCTTCAGCATGTCCACATCTTCCCTGAGGGTTTTGGTGGTTTCCTTGAGTACGTGAAGGTCAGTGAGCAAATCCTGAAGGGTTTGCATTGACTGGAGAGGCGGAGAGGAGGAGAAAATGTGAAGTTAGGTGTGGCTGCAGGGAGAAGGCGAGTAAGGTGCAGAAGCTTTCTGGTGACAGTCATTGTGCAAGGGGTCCACTCGGCTCTCTCAAGGAATAGGCTGGAATGCACAAAGAGGCCAGCAAATGATACTAAAGTCAACAGTGCTTTGAGTTCCAATTGGCCTGGATGGGAAAGAAGAAATTTTGCATTTGAATATATTCAGTAACCAGTAGTCATTTATCAGAGAGCGTCTCAAGTCCTTTCCTGCATGATACGTGTCAGCCAGGATACTATGGAGGAAGGAAGCATAGCCTGTCTTTGGGTGGGAGCCATAGGAGGATCAGAGCAAGGAAAACATGATTGGATTTATATACGTGTATACATTTTTTCTTTTTTGGGGGGTGGGGCCAGTTTTTGGCCGGAGCTGGGTTTGAACCTGCCACCTCTGGCATATGGGGCTGGCGCCCTACTCCTTTGAGCCACAGGAGCTGCCCTTTTTTTTTTTTTTTTTCTTGAGACAGAGTCTCATTCAGTTGCCCTGGGGTTGAATGCTGTGGTGTCATAGCTCACAGAAACCTCAAACACTTGGGCTCAAGCCATCTTCTTGCCTCAGGCACGTGAGTAGCTGGAACTACAGGCACCTGCCACAACACCCAGTTAATTTTAGAGATGGGGTCTTGCTCTTGCTCAGGCTGTTCTTGAACTCCTTGAGCTCAAGCAATCTGCCTGTCTCAGCCTCCCAGAGTTGTAGGATTACATGCAAGAGCCACTGAACCTGGCCTGGATTTACTTTTTTTTTTTTTTTCAGTTTTGGCCAAGCTGGGCTTGAACTCACCACCTCCGTTATATGGGGCCAGCACCCTACTCCTTGAGCTACATGTGCCACCCTGGATTTACATTTTTAAAGGCTCTCTCAGGCTACTTGTGGAGATTTGCTCTGGGAAGGCAAGAGGGCAAGTCAAGGGACCAGTGAGGAAACTTCCAAGCAAGAGCTGATGGTTGCAATGCTGGGCTCACAGTTCAGCTCCACCACTTAGTGGGGCTGTTACTGCACCTTTCTAGATTTCAGATTTATCAACCCTAACATGAGTATTTTAAAAATGTGATAATGTATATAAAGGACCTAGTGCATAGTTAGACATTCAGTTAACAAAAATAACAAATAGTAAAATGGCAGAAGTCAGTCTTGGTCAACAATTAGTCTCAGCACTTTAGGAGTCCAAGTCAGAAGACTCATTTGAGGCCAGGCATTTGAACCCAGCCTGTGCAACATAGCAAGACCTTATCTCTATTATAAAAATAATTTTAAAAATAATTACATTCAATGTAAATGGACTAAACTTGCAGTTAAAAGGCAGAGATTGGCAGAATGGATAAGAAATCATGATACATATTATAACATGTCAAAAAAAAAAAAGAGAAAAAGAAACCATGATCCAACATACTGTCTACAAAAGATACATTTTATTTATTTTTGATAGAGACTTTCTGACATACAATTTCTAAAATCCTTGAAATTCCAAAGTGATAAGTGTTTTTTTGTTGCTACTGAGTTGACCTATGGCTGGCTACCCCTAGGGAGCTCTAGGATTGGTCTGGTCACCGAAAAGAACAGTCATGATTAAAGGGTTAAGATGTTTCAGTTCCACCCCCAACCTCTGGGGAGGGAAGATGACCTGAATGTTAAGTTGATCAGCAATGGTCAATGATTTAATCAATCATGTCTATATAATAAAGACACCATTAAAGCCCCAAAAGACAAAGTTTGGATAAGTTTGTGAATAGCTTAAGGGCTTCCAGAAAGGTGAACAAGAAAACATCCACATGCTAGGTGAGTGGCATACTTCAACTCCCTGGGGACAGAAGCTCTTGTGTGCTTGGAACTCCTCCAGACCTCATCCTCTGAATCTTTTCATCTGGCCATTTGTATCCTTTAAAATATCCTTTGTAACAAACCATTAAATGTAAGTTAGCATTTCCCTGAGTTCTGTGAGCCACTCTATCAAATTAAATGAACCCAAGGAGGAGCTTTGAAAATCTCAATTTATAGCTGAGTGGTCAGAAATACAGGCAAAATAACCTGGGGCTTGTGATTGGCATCAGAAATGGCACTCAGTCTTATGGAACTGAGCTCACAATCTGTGTGATCTGACACTATCTCAGGTAGACAGCATGATTGCCAGAACAGTTCTAACTGGCCCTGTTCTGCTGATCATAGGATGTCAAGTTATTTTACAGACGGAGAATCAAGAAGTTGCAGCTGGACTTCAACTTTGAATAACACCCCAAACTTACATCTCACCCTCTCCTTAATAGAATCAAAAGATTGAAATGCTGAAAAGATTGAAAACCCTAAATGCTGGAATACTTTCAAAAGTGAGGGGTCAGTTATCTAAGAATGCCTGATTACAAGATCCGTTTCCACACTATACCATAAATTGTATTGATTGAAGTTTTTTTTTTTTTGAGACAGTCTCACTTTGCCACCCTCAGTAGAGTGCTGTGCAGTCTCAGCTCACAGCAACCTCAAACTCTTGGGCTCAAGCAATCCTCTTGCCTCAGCCTCCTATGTAGCTGGGACTCCAGGCACCAACCACAACACCCAGCTATTTTTAAAGACAGGGCCTCACTCTTACTCAGGCCAGTCTGGAACTCCTGAGCTCAAGCAATCCACCCATCTTGGCTTCCCAGAGTGCAAGGATTACAGATGTGAGCCACCATGCCTGGCCATGACTGAAGTCTTTTTCATCAAAAGCTGCCCTGCCAACACTCTTGCATAGTAAAGTGTCTACTCTAACCCATAACACTTGCCCTAAATTCCAGATCAGGGAGACAGATTTGAGCATTGCCTCCTATTTCCTGGTCAGTCAACTTGCAATAAAGCTTTTCTACTTCTCAAAAATCAGTGCTAGGTGGTGCGTGTGGCTCAAAAGAGTAGGGCACCGGCCTCATATGCCAGAGGTGGCAGGTTCAAACCCAGCCCCAGCCAAAAACTGCAAAAATCTGTGCCACAGTATTAGCTTCTATGTGCATCTAGAAGTGAGTCCATTGCTTGCTAACAGTAGTGTCAGAATTAAATTGAATTATAGCAAGGTAGTTGATGTCTGCTGCAGAACTAATTGCTTGCTTGAGGGTGTGGAAAATCCCCATACATATGGTGTCAGAAGTGTGTTGTCAAAGTATTGTTGGAGAAACAGAGTTTGTTTTTTCCATTCGAAGGGTCAATATATCAGGAAAAGAATAATTACAAACATATATGCGCTTAACAATCTAACCCCAAAATAAAGAAGGGAAAACTGACAAAACAGAAGGGAAAAACAGATAATGCAACAAGAATATTTGGAGACAACTGTACCTCATTTTCAATAATGAATAGAACAACTACACAAAATATTAACTTGGACAACACTAAGAACCAACTAGACATAACAGCTATCTAACAGAACGCCCTACTCAACAATGGCAGAATACACATTCTTCTCCAATGTTCATAGAACACTCTCCAGGATGGAACATGGGGGGTGTGGGGAGCTGTAAAACCAGACACATATATTTCAAAGGGACCGAAAATATGAAAGATATGTACTCTGACCACAATGGAATTAAGTTAGAAATCAACAGAAGAAACTATTGGAAATCTGCAAATATGTAAAAATCAAACAACATTCTACTACGTAACAAATGGGTCAAAGGAGAAATCACAAAGGAAATTAGAAAAGTTTGAGATGAATTAAAATGAAAGAACAACTCACCAAAACTTATGGGATGTAGTTAAAGCAGTGTTTAGAGAGAAATTTATAGCTGAAAACAAGTATGTTAACAAAAGAAAAATCTCAAAGCAGTAGCCTTACCTTTCACCTTCTGTTATTCTAGAGACAAATAAAGAAGAGAAAACTAAACATAAAGCAAATAGAAACAAAAAAAAATAAGGAAGAGTACAGTAAAATTTTGTGAAATAGATAACTTAAAAAAATAGAGAAATACCAATGAAACTAAAAGTTGGCTCTTTGGAAAGGTCAACCAGATGGACAAACTTTTAGTTAGATTGACTAATAACCAAAGATTCGAATTACTAGAATAAGAAAGGAAAAAGGAGATATTACTATTGACTCCAAAGAAATAAAAAGGATGAAATAAAAAGGATGACAGAAATACTATGGCCAGGCATGGCCCAGGCCCGTAGGTGGCTCACGCCTGTAATCCTAGCAGTATGGGAGGTGCAGGTGGGTGAATTGCCTGAGTTCAGGAGTTGGAGAACAGCATGAGCAAGAAGAAGACTGTGTCTCTAAAAATAGCCAGGTGTTGTGGCTTATGCCTGTAGTCCCAGATACTTGGGAGGCTGAGACAAGAGAATAAAAGAATTGCTTGAGCCCAAGAGTTTGAGGTTGCTGTGAGCTGTGTGACGCCACAGCACTCTACTGAGGGCAACAAAGTGAGACTCTAGCTCAAAAAAGAAAAAAAAAAAAAAGAAAGAGAAAGAAAAGAAAGAGAGAGAGAAAAAAGGAGGGAAGAGAGGAAGGAAGAGAACATTTTGGGCAGCGCCTGTAGCTCAGTGGATAGGGCGCCAGCCACATACATGGCGGCTGGCGGGTTCAAACCCAGCCTGGGCCAGCTAAAACAATGACAACTAAAACAACAACAACAACAACAACAACAAAAAAATAGCCAGGCTTTGTGGTGGGCACCTGTAGTCCCAGCTACTCAGGAGGCTGAGGCAAGAGAATTGCCTAAGCCCAAGAGTTTGAGGTTGCTGTGAGCTGTGACACTACAGCGCTCTACCCAGACAGCTTGAGACTCTGTCTCAAAAAATAAATAAATAAATCTGGGGAAATTTCAACATTGCCTAACATTGCAAATTTTGTTGGGGGTGATGATGTTATGGAATGGATTTTTAAAGTCCTCATCAGCATGCTACAAATGACAAATTCTCTTCAGAGAAATCTGTGATGTCAGACCCCCAGCTGCCTCCTGGTGCTTTCTCTGTCCTCCCATCTTCTTGGGGACAACCCAGGGACCAAATACCCTGAGTAGCAGTCTCCCCCACTCTAATAGAAGTCAGGAAAGGGTAAGGCTCAGAAAAAATGGCAGAACCTTACAGCCTGCCCCATGGGCAAGGACTGTCCATGAAACAAGGAAGGTTCTTTTCTTCCACAGGTTTTGCTCTCCTGTGATATGCACAGTGGAGGGTTCTCTCCGAAGACCCAGCCTGCTGTCCCACATGCCCAGGGATGTACCCTAACTCCTGTCTGGGGATAAAGGCCCTAGGGCAAGGGCCTCTATCCAGGTGTTCAGGCCACATTCGGGGCTTGGATGAAGCAGAGTTCAAGGGGAGGTGAGTCCCAGGGAGTTGCCCTTCCCAGAAGCTGACACCTGGCATAGAACAGCAGCCCTGTGCCTGCGCTGGCAGCTGAGCTTGTCCAAACTTGCACATGAGTGCTTGTGTGTGCTCTCTCTCTCTCTGAAGAGGGCTTCAAGAATGTATGGCTTGGGCTAGGGTCTAATGCTTACAAAGGTCTTAAGGGGGCCAAAAAGAGATACCCCTCACAGACAATCAGCTAGATTGGTTCACATGGCCACCTCCAGAGCTTTGGAAATTGGGAACACTAACACCCCTTCCTGCAATGGGAACAAAGAGTGCGAAAGCACTTCACAGCTCTCTACGAAGGGTGGTACGTTATTACCATGACTGCAGTAACTTCAACCATGGTACTTCAGAACCCCAAAGTGTCTTCAACACCTTTAAGCAATGTTATAAAACACTCTGAAACCAATTCACATGTAAGAATATTTTAATTTGTGCAATACAAACTGTAGGTGTTTTGATGTTGTTAGGGGAGCAGAATGGAAAGGGAATTTTGAAATCAAAAAAGCAACAATAGGTTGCTGAGACCCACCACTTTATGGATCAGGGGTGGCTGGAACAATCTTAAAAACCAACAGCTCACATCATCTCATTTTCTCCCGTGAAACCAGTTGCAAGGGGTTATCATTACAGACAAGAAAAACCAAGGCCTGTATGAGACAGAAAAGCACTTCTGGATGCAGTGTTCTAAAACAGCAGTCCCCAACCTTTGTGGCATCAGGGACCTATTCCATGGAAGACGATGTTTGCATAGAAGGAGGGAAGGGATGGTTTCAGGATGATTCAAGCACGTTACAACTCCACTTCAGATCATCAGGCTTTAGATTCTCATAAGGAGCACACAACCTAGATCCCCCGTGTGGGCAGTTTACAGTAGGGTTCATAATCCTATGAGAATCTAATACCCCAGCTGTTCCAACAGGCAGCAGAGCTCAGACAGTGATACACTCAACTGGGAGCAGCTATGAATACAGACGAGGCTTTGCTGGCTTTTCTGCTGCCGTGTGGCCCTGATCCTAACAGGCCACAGACCAGTAACCTGCTGCAGCCCAGGGGTTGAGGACTGCAGTTTTATTTATTTATTTATTTATTTATTTATTTATTTATTTATTTTATGAGACAGAGCCTCTACCCTGGGTAGAGTGCCATGGCATCACAGCTCACAGCAGCCTCCAACTTCTGGGTTCAAGCGATTCTCCTGCTTCCACCTCCCAAGTAGATGGGACTACAGGCACCCACCACCACGCCTGGCTATTTTTTGGTTGTAGCCGTCATTGTAGTTTGACGGGCCTGGGCTGGATTCGAACCCACCAGCTCAGGTGTATGTGGCTGGCGCCTTAGCCACTTGAGCCGCAGGTGCTGAGCTGAGGACTGCAGTTTTAAATCACATGTTTGCCAAATGACCTCCGCAGAGACATGGTGTGTGAGCCACCAGCCTCACTCGTGGGTGGGTGCTGACACTTGGCTGAGCAGCTGACACCACTGAAAAACCAGCTACCATGGCAAACCCCTTCAACTGGTCATCATGGTAACTTTGGGCAACTTCAGTCAGGCTGGGACAAAGCAACATTCTCTTAACAATGGGACATTCCTTGGTGGCACAGATAGTCCTCAGAAGGCCTTGAAGCACAGCCAGGTCTGAACTTGTCCATGAGCCCCTTTCGTAAGCTGGGCAGTTTACCCTGCTGAGCAGCACAGAGTACTGGTGCATTTTAGAAGCCTCCGCCCACTAGGGCAGGCCCCTGTGGAGCTGGTGCCCTGGATATTGAAGTCCACCTGTCCTGCCTGCCTTCAGCCACCCCAGCAGCCTGATCTCTAGTAACAATTTTATCTTAAGGTCTATATTTTTTCGTAGGGGAGGGACAGAGTCTTTGTCACCCCCGGTAGAGTGCCGGGGTGTCATAGTGCACAGCAACCTCAGACTCCTGGGCTCAAGTGATTCTCTTGCCTCAGCCTCCCAAGTAGCAGGGACTATAGGCGCACACCACAGGGCCCGGATATATATATATATATAAATATTTTTTTCTTTGTAGAGATAAGAGTTTTATTTTATTGCCCTCGGTAGAGTGTCCTGGCGTCACAGCTCACAGCAACCTCCAACTCCTGGGCTTAGGCGATTCTCTTTCCTCAGCCTCCCGAGTAGTCGCGGCCCTGGCCCAGATATTTTTAGAGGCAGGGTCTTGCTCTGGCTCAGACTGGTCTCTAATTCCTGAGCTCAGGCGATTAGCCCGCCTGGGCCTCCCAGACTGTTGGGATTACACCCAACCGCACCCCGCCCTACTTGTCTGATAGATTCCAGTCTCTCTGGTTACTGCATGTATGAAATGTCTTTTTCTATCCTTTTTCTTTCTATTTTTATTTTGTTTTATTTTATTTTATTATTTTTTAATTGATATGGAGTCTCACTTTGTCATACTTGCTAGGGTGCCATGGTATCATAGCTCACAGCAACCTCCAACTCTTGGGCTTAAGCAATTCTCTTGCCTCAGCCTCCCTAGTACTTGAGACTATAGGCGCCCCCCACGATGCTCAGCAATTTTTTTTTGTCTGTTTAGCAGGCCCTAGCTGAGTTTGAACCCACCAGCCCTGGAGCATTTGGCTGGTGCCCTAACCACTGAACTACAGGGGCCCAGCCTATTTTATTTTTAAAATATTTATCATCTAGGCTCAGCACCTTTAGCACCATGGTTACAGCACCAGCCACGTATACTGAGGCTGGCGGGTTTGAAACCAGCCCGGGACTGCTCGACAACAGTGACAACTACAACAACAAAAAAACATAGCCAGGCGCCTGTAGTCCCATCTACTTGGGAGGCTGAGGCAAGAGAATTGCTTAAGCCCAAGAGTTGGAGGTTGCTGTGAGCTGTGATACCACAGAACTCTACCCAGGGTGACTAGGTGAGACTCTGTCCCAAAAAAAAAAAAAAAAAATTAAAAAAAAAAAATATATATATTCATCTCTGATCAATTGACATCTTTTCACTTTCAAACTAGTTGTATCTTTGAATCTAAAGTATGCTTCTTTTTTTTAAATTATTTTTTATTTTTTATTATTTTTAAAATTTATTTATTTTTATTATAGATAAAAATATGCACCATAGATGTGGCCCGACCCATTACCCTCCCTCCACCCAAACCTCCCCCCTCCCTTCCCCTTCCTTGGTCCTTTCCCCATAGTCTTGTGCTATAGTTGGGTTATAGCCTTCATGTGAAAGCTATAGTTTAGCTTCATAGTATGGCTGAGTACATTGGATACTTTTTCTTCCATTCCTGGGATACTTTGCTAAGGAGAATATGTTCTAGCTCCATCCATGTAAACATGAAAGAGGTAACGT
>CAUYPK010010375.1:0-37491 GCA_963574355.1 Loris lydekkerianus
GACCCATGAGGACACCATCTCACTCTAGCCCAGGCAAGAAACTGAAACCTTGTCTCAAAAACAAAAAAAAGAAAGAAAGAAAGAAAGAAAGAAAGAAAGAAAGAAAGAAAGAAAGAAAGAAAGAAAGAAAGAAAGAAAAAGTAATACTGCCTTCTCTCACTCTTGACTTTCCATTCCCCAATTTTTTGGATAATCTTTCTAGAAATGTTTTATATAATACACAGACTAGCATGTACATTCTGTTTTATTCACACAAATGGGACCATTTAATGCATACTATTCTGCACTTCACTTTCCTCACTTCATAGCTTAGAAATGGTTTAGCAAGATCTTTTTATGGCTTCATAATATAAGGGCTGTCTAGAACGTATCCAACCATTATTAATATTATTTATCATATTACATGGCTTGATACTTTCTGAACAACCCTTGTAGTCTATAATAAGGACGTGCCATAACTAGAATAATCAGCCCCCAGTTATGCCCTTTCCTATTTTTCCCCTTCACAAATAATGTTGCAATGCACATTCTTATATGTATGATCTGATGTACTTCTGTGAATGTATCTGTGGATTAAACTCTTGCCCATGGATAAAAGGATATATGCATTTATGAGTATGATTGATATTGCCAAAATGTGCAACTAAACATGGCATCCAGTTATCTGCATATTGACTTTGAATGAGCATCCTCTTTTCCTCATTCACTCAGTACTGAGTACAGCCAGTTCTCCCTATCCAACCAAACTTAAATTGAAAATATTAAAAAAATAACCTTACAACGATAAAACATAATACAAATTTTGAAATACAGTATAACACACTATTTACATACATTTACACTGATATAAGTAGTCTAGATATGATCTAAGTTGTGCAGGAAGATACGCATAGAAATACTTTTCTATTATAAATCCAGGACTGCAGCATTCTTGGATTTTGATATTCACAAGAGTCCTGGAACCAATCTCCCACAGATACTGAGGAACAACTGTCTTATCAAACTTTCTACATTTTTGCCAATCTGATAGGTGAAAAATGGGCATATTGTTGTTTGGATTTGCATATATTTCATTTGAGGAAAGTTGAACATCTTTTCATACATTTATTGGATATTTGCATTTGTTTTCCCGAGAACAGCCTTTCATATCCTTTGCCCATTTTTCGGTTGGCCTGTTCATATTTATTCTTATTGATTTGTATGAGCTCTTTGTAAAAGAAGGAAATTATCTCTTTGTCTCTCCCATGCGTTGCAAATACCATGTGCCACTTTATCATTTGTCTCTCGACTTTGTGGAATTTGTTTCCATAAAGACATTTTAATTTTTATGTAGTCACATTTATTACTATTTTGCTTTATGGAAACTGGTGTGATAGAGAAAGAATAAACAGTGAGTTACCCAGTTCAGATGATATTTTCCTGTCCTGTTTATCCTTTCTGAAGCCAGAGACTTGAAATGACATCAGGCTGAAATAAGGGTGGGTGGAAAGTTGTGCTGGTCCACCTGCTATAAGTGCTGCAACAGTGCTGAGTTGGCTACTCCCATGGACCCAGAATAGTACCACATTTGGTACAAAGACAGCCTGTTGACCCACTCTCTTTTTCCCTCATGGAGAATTATCTTTCTGGGGCGTCATCATTCTTCCTACAATCTGACCTTAGTGAGGCCACCACTGGCCTTATAACTATGAACTGAATCTCCAAGAGATTTTAGTTGACATGCTTGTCTTTTCCTTCCCAGAGGGCCACTGTGCTCCTAAAGAAGAGGTACAAATAGCTCATCTACCTCTCCAAAGCAGAAACACAGGCCCCCATTTACTAACAGAGGAGTAAGTAATGGCTCCTTGATTTAACCAAGATATCCTGTTACAAAATTAATGTACCAATGGATTACCCCTTAAGCCTTCTAGAGAAATATCTCAACTTCTTTGAATCTTTTATTGGTGGTATTTCAGGAAATATAAAATGGGAAGTGACAAACATTGATGTGCTGTCAGAAAGGACACTTGCAGGCAGGATAGAAGGGGACTGGGAACATCCACCCTGCTCAGGGGGTCTGCCCAGGGCCAGTTCTCCCTAAATATCCTTTACTGCCCAGCCTAGCCCACCTTTAAAAATGCTATTTTAATTTGATTTTAAAAAACCTCTTCCATGGAAAGAGCTAGTTATTTGGAATCACAGATGGTTTGTTAGAATGGAGGTGGTGACTCAAGACTTCTCACTACTATACTGTTCTGGGGGAAGTAAAGGGGAAACAATACAAAGAGTTAGCTGAAGTGAAGAGCTGTAACCAACCCGTAGGTGCCTGCCGCTGAGGAATGGGTATGAATTTTGCTTCCCAGCTCAGTGAGAAGCCATCACATTCCTTCCAGTCCAATGAAATCTAACTCATAAGTCCTCACTCACCAGGTTGGTGGGAAATTCAATCTCAGTAATGATTTTGAGAGCCCTTCTACCCCATAATATCATATGAGGATCCAGGATCTTATTTGATGTTTGAGCGACAGAAGGGTCTTCTTGAGTGAGTTCACTGCTGACACATGGATGCTGAAAGCTCTGGCCCTTTGGATCATACTATTCCTACCTGAACCCTGTTGGGTCTCTTCTAAAAGCCACAGTTCAACCTTCTCAAAGATCTCACAACCGTTTGAGGGTGCTGTGTGGGAATGGAGCATGGAGCCCTGTCAAATACAGGTCTTGCTCAGAACCCTGCCATATACCCAGTTGTGGGGGTTTAAAAAATATGTATGCAAATTCTTTGACATTTCTCTCAGCAAACAGTGCAGGCTAATTCCTCTCCCTTTGAATATGGGTTAGCCGGGGCTAAATTGTGTCCCCACCCCAAATTAATTGTTGAAGTCCTAACCTCTAATACCTCAGAATGTGACTGCATTTGGAGACTAGGCCTTTAAAGAACTGATGAAGCTAAATTAAGGCCATTGGGATGAGACCCTAATCCAGTGTAACTGGTGTCTTTATAAGAGGAGGTGATTAGGATAGAGACATAAGTGGATGGGTGACAACGTGAGACATAGAGGGAAAGCTGGGCACAGTGGCTCATGCCTGTAATTTTAATACTTTGGGAGACAGAAGCAGGTAGATCACTTGAGCTCAGGAGTTTGAGACCAACCTAAGCAAGAGTGAGACCCCTTCTCTACTAAAAAAAGAAAACTAGCCAGGCATTATAGTAGCACCTATAAGTCCCAGCTACTTGGAAGGCTGGTGCAGAAGGATTGCTTGAGTCCAAGTTTGAAGTTACTGTTGAGCTATGACACTTCAGCAACAAGGGAGACTTTGTGTCAAAACAGAAAAGACACGGGGAAAAGATAGTCATCCAAAAGCTAAGTAAGGAGAGAAGCCTCAGGAGAAACCAACCCTTCTAATGCCTTGATCTCAGACTTCCAGCCTCCAGAACAGAAAATAAATTTCTGCTGTTTAAGCCACCCACACTAAGGTACTTTGTTATGGCAGCCTTTGATGACTCACTTCTAATGACTGGAATGTGGTCAGAGTAACACTGTGTGACTTCCTAGGCTCTGTCAGAAAAGGTGATACAGATTCTGCCTGACTCTCAACCAAGGTGCTCACTCACCCTTGGAACCTCGCCTCCACATGGTGAGGTGGCCAAGGCCACATGGAGCAAGGTAGGTGTTCTGGCCACAACCTCAGCAAAGGTCTCTGCTGACAGCCACCATTGATTGCCAGGCATGTGAGTGAGCAAACCATGAGAAGCTTCCAGCTCCAGCCACCCAGCTGAGTGGAGAGAGAGAGAGAGACTGTTCTGCCAAATCTTGGCCAAACTGCCAATTCATGAGCAAAATAAATGTTGTTGTTTTAAGCCAGGGTGGTTTTTAAAGCAGCAGTAGATAAAAGGAACACCAGACTTGAGGTATCAACAGCTTCTTCTGCTTCTCTAACCTTAAAGAAAATTTCCTTTCTTCTTCCCATTTGGAAAGATTCCATGTAATCTCCCCTCAATTTGTCTTTAGCTGTATATCGTTTAATTTTTTTTTTCTGAAGGGTAAGGACAGGAGGAGGTTGATGCCAACCACTGAGTAATCTGAGGGTTCTCCATGCCACAACCTTTTATTTTGGGTGGAAGATATCTGTATGAACAAGCAGGTCGCTGCATTTTCATATAGTAGTGATTCATATGTGCAAGTGCCCTGTGGCCACCACTGCTCGTGTTTAATATTAACTTTGAGCTTACTTTCAGCACTCTGCTATGGTCCCCCCAAAACTCCCAAATTCCCAAAACACTGGAGATTAATGCACACATAATTAAAAGTTGCATAGTTGAATTGGGGAGAGAGAGGGTTACATCCCCTACTATATAGGAAAATATTCAGAGTCTATCATAGATGTCACCACTTTCTCTTTCCAGTCTCCCCACCATCTATCCCCTCACACACACCGTCCAGGTACCCTAGGAGAAATTCTACCTCCCTTTGCTAACAAGACACCCACCAGCATGAAAGCCTATAGGCAGCCACACAGGAACAGCTTATTCTTCCTGAAGCTTGCCCCAAAGGCTTTCAGATCCTCCCAACACACTTCGGTCACATTTTCGTGTGGTTACTCATGTTACTTGTTTCTGTTTCTTTCCCTTGTTGCTCAAGGAAATTGGCAAGAGCCCCATTGTTTTCTCTTTTCTTTGCTGCTCTGAAGTATGCAACCATGGCAGCCCTCCTTCAGTGTCTTCACTGCCAAAGTCAACAATGAGGTGAAGAACCTGGAGCCAGTCACGCTGCTCAGAGTCCTGATCTTGCTGTGGCAATAGCTTCATCTGCAAAAGGCATGCAGCACACAGCTCCAAAATAGCACTGAGCCAAAGCAAGTGCAAGAGGAAATGCTCCCAACATGCCCAGCATCGTTTTCCTTGTTGGGTAGAGGGTATTAAAGTCTAGTCTGCACCTCACAGATGGGCAAACTGCAGCAATTAAACCTATGGGTACCACCAGAAGCGCAGTTGGTGCAAATCAGGCACTTGCCAGACAGGCAGCAAAATGTAATAGCCATAACAGGAACTCACAGCCCCGTTTGTTAAGCACTTATCATGCGACAGACATCAAGGCAAGGGCTTTATGCACTACCTCAATTAATACTCAGAGCAACCTAATAAGGCAGTTAGTATTATGATTCCCTTTTCACAAATGAAAAAATTTAGGCTCAGAGGCACTAAGTGTCTTATCCAGGGCTATGGAGCCACTGAGAACAGGTGACTAATGAGGACAGCACTCTTCTGTCTTTGTCAATAGCAAAGGCATGTGGCCCAAGAATCCCCCACCCAATAAGAAGAGCTGCCTCTCTGGAGCACCTATTCTGTGCTGAGCCTCTGCGGTGAGGTCTCTGTTTCACCGCACACATCCCCGTGAGGAGGGTGTGCTCATCATCCTCATGGAGCCAATGGAAATGTGTTCAAAGGTGGGCGGGGAGCCATGAGCTTAATAGGGTGGGATGAATCAAGAGTGTAGGTAAGTCTGAGAGGATGACTTGAGGTGTGCATCATCCATGGAGGTTTGCAGGTTGTTTTTAAGGGCTCTAGTTTTCAGGGGTCACTCTTCCACTTAATATTTAAACAGTGATTGTCTGAACCTCTCCCTCTCCATCTGTCTACAAAAGTTAGAGGCATTTTCAGTTCTTGTCCCCTATTTTACTGACACTCCCTGAGGAATACTCATTGCTTTGTCTATATCTCTACGGGTTACAGGTTCATTCTTGCCATCTTTACATACTGGGGCTTTGCTTCTCCTGCTTTGCCTCAACTTGAACATTCTAGATCATCTAGAGTATGACTTCAAAGTTGCCTTCCCAAAGTTGACACCATATTCCATCTCCTTGGTGGTCCATGAGCCAGGTTCACCTCATTGCTAGAACCTGCTGGTTGTTGGGTGCCCCTGGCTGGCATTGTGTGAATACAACAGCCCCCATAAGAGTGCCCATCTTACCACACACACACTGGCATGGGGTATTAACAACTTCACCAGGTGAAAATTTTATTGCTTTTTATTTTGCATTGCAAATTAAATCTTTTACATTGCAAAGCACAAAATAAGCTCCAGTCCAAAACATGGCATCAGTTAGAATGCACACAATCTTTGTGATGACGATGTGGAGAATTGTCAGGTTGTAGGGCACAAAGGTGACCTTCATCAAGCACTTGATAATATTAGGTACTCTGATAAGCACTTTAGATGCTTTAATTTCCACCCTGTGAGGTAACTAAGGCTACTGTCCTATTTACAGACCAGGAAGCAGAGGCACTGTGGGGTAAAGTGACTCGCTCCAGGACTTACAGCTAATCAGGGACAGAGCCAGTACTGCCTCACCGAGGTGGGAGAGCACCCCAGGGAGGAATGTGGGGGCATCTCACTCCCTCCTCTCTCACTCATCCTGGTGTGACTTCAGGCACATGATGTCCTTTCTCTGAGCCTCAGCTACTAATCTCAAAGCATGGGAAACTTGTCTGGTTGCTGTGAGGACAAAATGGGATGAGGAGGAAGGAGAGATGAAGGAGAGGGCAGAAGAGAAATGGCAGAGAAAGGGAGGAGGAAAGGAAGGAAGGTGGAAGCCCCTGATGAAAAGTGACATGAGCTGAAACAAAATCCAGCACTCTAGTTAGTCTCACTCAAGATCCCACATACAATTGTGGAAACTGAGATTCAGAGAGTTAAGGCAACTTGCCTTCAAGTCACACAGCTGGGACCCAGACCATCTCTGTCTACCCCAGAGCCCAAGTGGCAAACTCAGAACCACCACCCTAGGAGCCATGGGGGTTGCTGATGCAGCTTCGTTTCTGCCTCTTTCCTTGCCCAGACAGAGGCTGGGGAAGTGTGGATTGGGAGTGCTCTGGGCTCTTCTCTCTCTGGGGTCCAGGGATTGTAACCCCACAGCAAGCAGACAAGCTCGGCCCAGCAGGGCTAGATGTGAAGCCCTGCTATCTGCTTCATTTCATCAGACTGCTAGAAGCTGAGCACAGGAAATTAAAAGCAGCTCGTAGATCACAGAGTATGGCACTCAATGATCTCAGACAGAATCCGCCCCCTTCCCCCTGCCCCTTTCTCCTTGTGCAAGAACATGGCTCTCAGCATGAACCTTCTGAACTCATGCAGGGGGCCAGGCGGTCCTAGTCCCTTACACCCCAGAAGCAAACACCCCTCAGAGTGCTGGCAGTCTGGTGAGATAGACACTAGAGCTGGGGTGCCTGTGTGCTCGCACATGCGCATGTGTTCTGAAAGGAGACACAGGAAAGAGTGATGACCTCTGAAGACCAAACTTTTCTCTTCGTATCTTTTTGCATGCTTGAACTTTTGTCTTGTGTTTGTGCTAACTATTTGTACAAACAACACCTAATGCATGGGGAAGAGGGATGTTAGAAGAGATTGGCTCTCAGGCCATACTCTTAAGAGTGAAAGAACAAAATGAATTAACAAGTAATAAGAAAGGCAACAGAGTTCCAGAAAGAGGGCATAGCTCAAACAAAGGCCAGGAGGCATCGGTATGCCAGAGAAATGGCTTGTGTAGGCGGAAAGGCCTAGCACTAGAAGGCAAGGAACTTGTGTTCTCAGCATCCCTCCTTTCTCCTCCATCTGCCAGGCCCATGCTGTAGCACTGGCCCAGCCACAGACCTACTAGGAAACTGGCCCCAGAGCTCGGGGTCATTGGACCTGTGCTACCCTATGTGTCAGTGGCAACATCTCACAGCTGAGGCCCTGAGAGCACAAATATCCGCTCTTTCTGCTTGCCCAGCATCCCTTCTATGAGTTTTAGCAAAGGCACCCCCTTTACTTCCTTTGTCAAGTCCTACGCTCCCATATGGTCCTGAGAAGATGGTCCATTGTGACACTCCTAAGCCATGTTACCCCAGTTCTGTCCATAGAACTTCTCTCCCTGAGGTCTGATCTTGGTGGATGTCTCCTTAACATGGCAGACAGCTGGGCTGATGCACCTCCATAAGATCACCTTGAGGTGGTATCCACTAGCTCCTGCTCACTGGGACCAGATTGTTCAATTTTCCCTTCACTTCTCAGAGCCACCTGGAATCCTCCTAATGCAGTGATTTTCAACCATGTGCCATGGCACACTGGTGTGAGAGGACCTTAGGTGTGCCACAAAAATTTTTATAGATCATTAATTATTTTCCAAAGAAATTCAAAGCACAGTAAGTCTATTCCTTTTTTGGCACTTCTTTTTGATCAACATAATTTAAGTGTGCCAGGAAAGCATAACTATAGGTTCAAGTATTCTGTGAGAGATAAAAAAAAGGTTGAAAAACACTGTCCTGATGAAATTCTTTACTGGCTTTTTAGCCAGAGTCAGTTTCTGTTATCTACAACCAAAGAACCCTAGTGAATGCCTTTGTCCTTTGAGAGTCAATAAAAATTGCTTTGAGACCCCCCAACTTATGTGCAATCAACAATTCTCATTCCTGCTCACCTTTCTGAAGGATTTTTATTACCTTGTGTCTTGTTTTGCTTGCTTCCAATGAATTATTTTACTTTATGAATGGTCTCACCATCCTGTGTGAGCCTTTTTTTGCCAATATAAACAAAGAACTCAGCACTTTTTCCTCAGTTTCTCTGTGCTTCCTCCCGATGAAAATCCACATCTACAACATATAGGAGTGTGTGTGTGTGTGTGTGTGTGTGTGTGTGGTGTGCAGAGGTCTTTACTAGAGCAATAAGAAGGTTTACAGCACTCAATAAAAAAATAAGCAATCAAAAAAGACATTTTCTGTTCTTAAAAAGTTCTTCAAACACAAATTCCAAGTTCCAGTCTCTCCCTGCTCATTCCTTTCCCCTTCTGTTTCCTCTCCTCTTCAAATCCCTTTACTCAAAGTCCCTATTTTATGAAAAAAAAAAAAAAAAAAAAATCTGTTCTCTATTACTTTGTCTCCTATCAACTTGGTCCTCAGAGTGTCAAGATAGTACAAAGGCCCCTGCAAAGAGTACTCTGGGGGCCAGGTTTTTACACATTTCCCACACACAACAATGATTTCTGCAAAGATTATACCAATCCAAATGACCCTCTATGTCCTTCCAGTCATAAAAACAATGATTCTGGGCACAGGGAAAGATCCCCATCTTCCTTTCTACTATAATTCACATTCAGTTAGATGAGCAATCATCTTTGCAAAAACTCAGGGCTCCTTCACAGGTCACATTTATTTCTCTGTAGAGGCAGACAGCTCTCTAAAGGAAGCAATTCTCAACAGGGTGGATGTCTGGTTGGTGTCTAGGCTCTCCCTCAGCTGAATCCTTCTCTTGCTACTTTGTGTGGATAAGCCCAGTCCCTGGACACCCAGGATTCTGACAGTGTGAGATCTACACAGTATATACCCTTCATGCAATGATCTCAGTGCCAGACACACAATGAGTACTTGATCCATGCTTGTGGAGTTAAGAGTATTCACTCCCCAGAACTCACACTGTAGGTAATCATTCATTCAGTAAACATGAATGAATGATGTTCCTTCTCTGTGCCAGGCAATGGGGACAAAGGCAAAATAAGATCCAATTCCTGTCCATAAGAGTCTAAGAAACTAATAGAGGATGTAAGAAGGAAACAGGCAATTACTTAAAGGTGAGTAAGTGCTGGGTCATAAATCCACTCATCAAATAGCTATTGAGCATCTTGTATATACCAGGCTTTGTCTATTACCTAGAATTCAGGGGAAAATAAAATACAACTCTGCCAAAAAAAGAAAAAAAGAGAGAAAGAGAGAAAGAGAGAGAGAGATGAAAGAAAGGAAGGAAGGAAGGAAGGGAGGGAGGGAGGGAGGGAGGGAGGGAGGGAAGGAAAGGAAAGAAAAGAAAGAAAGGAAAGAAAAGAAAGAAAACCACACAGCCCTATAAGTTTGATTGCTGTTGGGTGTCTGGAGGGCAGGGAAAACAGATAAGAGAAAATTCACAAGGCAGTGCCAAGCACAGAGAGTCACTCGGCAAATATTTATTGAATGAAAGTTGACTTAACAGCCACAGAACATGATGCATGCTATGACAGGATCAAAAGTATGTTGTGGCTAACCATCTGGAAATCAGAGAACGCCTTTAAAAAGAAAATGACATCTGATCCCTGCCTGAACAAGAATGTGCCAGAAGTAAGAAAAAGGACCAGGGTTTCAGCAGCACATGCAAAGGCCCCAGGACATGGAAGAGTGTGGTCTGTGGAGAAACAGTGAGTGGAGAAGGAGTATGAGTTTGGGGGAAATGGGGAGCAATGAATTGGAAAATGAAGCAAATGAGGAACAGTCAGCTCTGTCTTCCAGCCCGGCTATAGCTGTGAATAGTTGCTGCATCTGTGTACCTGTGCTTTCACAGCAAATCATAGAAGGATCACTCTCCCATGTGATAACAGAGTAGATGAAAACAAGGTCTTTAGAATCAAGCACACTGTGGGTTCAAATCCCAGCTCTGCCACCTTTTAACAGTGAGATGTTAGGCAAGTAACTGAAGCTCTGTGTGCCTCAATAGTTTCATCTCCAAAACAGCCATCATTACATTCACCCTAGAAGAGGGTTATAAAGGATCAAACAAGGTAGTATGCAGAAAATCCTTAACAGAGTGCTGGCTTATAGTGAATAGTTTTGAAAATGGTTGTTTGTTATTATTGTAATGGTTATTGCTACTATTATGTGGAATAACGTTCTTCTCATCCATCCCCTGCTGGCTATAAATAAAGCTAACTTTCAAAGCCCACCTTTTCCATTCTCTCAATAGAGCAAATGGATTTAGATCCTGATTTGATGAGAAGTGGGGATTACTCAAGTTGCTCCTAGAGCACAGGGTGGAACAACCATCCTCAACTTCCCTCGAGGAGCTGACACCAAGAGAAACCAGCAATAGCTCGGGGAAAAAGCCGGAGCTACCCCCAACCTCCAGGCCCCTCCCCAGACCCCTCCCCATTGCTCATCACACCCCACTTAACCCTGTTATCACTGAGACAAGACCGAGTTAAAATCAACTTCAAATGCCAACAACCTCTCAAAGGCAAGTCCCCTGGAAGACCCAAAGCCTGGGCTCTGCCCTGCTCAGGGCTTGGTTTGTTTTCCTCACACCAGCCCCGCAGCCTCCACAGGCTAAGAATAGACCTGCTGGAGCCTTCAAGGAGGAGAGAAGTGGCCTCTCCCAGCCAGTGTCAGCTTACAGTGGGAACAAGGCCTGGGGACACGGCCAGAGCCAGGCCAGCCCAGACTATTGTTGCCTCTTCAGGCTCCTGTCCCCAGCAGAGGCTGCCATCACACTGGGGCAGGCCCCACCACAGCAGAGGAGTGTTTCTCACTAGCAGGCTGTGGCCAGTCCCTTCAGGTGCCCATGGTTTCCCAGGATGCCCCTCTATCCAGGATCATGCCTTCCCTCTGGAAGAGAAGCTCAAGTGAAGACTCTCAGCAGAACAGCTTGGCTTTCTCTAGAGTTCCCCACAATTCTCTGAACCCCCTATGATGGCTGTAAATGGAGGACTCAGCCTGAACGAGCCTCGTGGAGTGTCCCTCTGCTGTTCTGCACTCCCCCGTGAGACCTAGAGTGCTGGCCCACAGCCGAATTTTAGAAATTCCTCATGCAAAAGAGGTTATTGCCTGTATCATGGCTCTCCATTCACCTCTGGCCTGACTGAGTGAGGTGCCCAACCCATAGAGAGTGAATATATAGGCCCACGTGGGAGTCTGTGGTCTGGCCAGATGGATTATCCTATGCTGAATTGCGATTGACCCAACCAGATCCTCTGCTGGAGGATCAAGCTCCAAATACATATTAGGACCTTCCATGTGTCAGACACTAAGCTAGGTTCCAGTGATAGCCAGCTTTGCCATCCCAGATCTTTTTGCTCTGAGTAGGAATTCAATATATGACTCAGTCCCCTAGTAGCAACTTACACTAGCTATTGGGATTTTGTTGTGATGTATACACAGTTCTCACTCATAAGGAACTGTTAACTTGAAATAAACCAATGAAATTACTAGGACCCTTGAATGCAAGGAATAGACTCAGTCTGGCCTAAAGGAAAATCAGAATTTACAGGCTCATATCTACAGGACTTGAATGCCCTCAGGAAATGAAATAATGATTTTTCTCTCTCTTCCTTTCTCCTTCCTTCCTCATCCCATCTCATTCCATATCTTAGATCTTCTTCTAAAATCTTCCTCAAAGTGCTTTTTTGCTTCTCTCTACCTGTTAGACTCATTCCTTCCTAGCAAAGAAGAGCTTTATCCACACAGCAGGGTACCTGGCACAGGCAGCTCCAGGCTTTAGCAACTCCAGATTAGCAGCTCCCAAGGAAAGGAGCATTTCTCTTTCCCAGCACTGGCACATAAAACCCAAGGGAAGGACATCAGTTAACCAAACGTGAATCATGCCGTCACTACTGAACCAAGCATGCTAAGGGGCACAAGATGCCATGATCAGCCAAGCCTCAGTCGTGTGACATCCCTTAGCCCACCAGAGCCATCTGGTATGAAAGGACAGTTCCCTCTAAACAGTGGCTCTTTCTATGGGAAAGAGCAGTGGATGTTGAAAGTGATGGGAGGGAGCAGGGAGAGATGTCTGCTATATCAGAGGAATAAAGGGAAGGCTATTCTTACACAAAGAAAAAGTAGGGAAGGCCTGTTACTAAAGAGTATTTTTAGGAGTGTTTCTTTTTTTTATTTTTTTTATTAAATTATAATAGCCAAGTGATAGAGAAGCCCAAGTGCCCATCGACCCATGAATTTAGGAGTGTTTCTAATGTCCAGCTTTTTTAGAATATGGAACACATTAATATGTTTAAAAATATTTAATGGACTGGAAACTTGTATAAGATACATAGAGGTGGTGAGTCAGCACAGAACTAAGCTCAGGTCATGGGGACAAAGCACATCTATTGAGCATTTGGGGATGCAGGGCCATGCTATGAAGCTGTACACCTGTCCTTTGAAGCAGGCACTATGGTTTCCCACCATTTATAGGAGAAGGAATTGATGCTCAAAGAGATTGCAAAAAACAAACAACAACAAAAAAAAACCTCTCTGATGGCCCCATAGCTAGTATGTACTGAAGCTGGGAAGTGAATCCAAATTTGCCTAATTCCAGAGCTTTCTCACAAGTCTGTTTTGTCTTCCAAAGGCAAAATATAGCCCTGCTGAAAGGTGGGGGTGGGGGTGAACAATGAGTCCCTCCTCTATTTATAGACAGAGAACAAAACCAAATGGCCCCAAAGGGCAGAAGTGCCAAGAAGAAAATAGCTTTTCTGGATCCTTTATGAGGACAATTTTTGCTCTTGAAATGGAGATGGCGCCGGAAAGTTAGTGTCACCCACCATGGAATGCTTCAGCAGCCATGAGAAGGCGATCAACAAAAGACGATGCATTCGGCAACCCAGAGAACATTAGTGACCTGCAAGGGACAGCTTCAGCAGAGGGGTATGTCCAAGGCTAATATTATAAAAGGCTTTACAGTAAATAACTGGTTAAGAAACTGAGACATCAAAAGTAGACCTACTCATTCAAAAAGTTTGGCAGTAAATATGATGATACCTGCATATTTTAAAAGTACAGGGAAGAATGATTGAAGCAAAAGAGTTTTAAAAACAGACTTTAATAAAAAAAAACAAGTGTTTGTCTTATTTTCAAATAGAAAAGTGCTAGAAAGAACATGCTATTAATGACAGAAATAAAAATCTAAGTTGACTAGACAAGCTGAAACTCTGGACTGGGCAAACATGAGTCTGAACAACAGGATTCATAGCAGGTTTTGTCTTTCTGGCACTCTATTTTCTGCCCTTTTCTTCAGGCCACTGATGCCACTCCAGACCACATGGTTGTCCTATAAATGGTCTGGCCACTTGTGATACTTTATTCTGCTGGATACAATAGTAGGTTGATTTGATGTGATTCAAGTCAAGCCAGCTAGCCAATCTCTCTGGGACTGATGTAGGGATGCTGGGAGACACAGCCCTCTCTCTCCCCTATATTGTAAAGTTGGGATCATGCAAAAGACAGGCATATGCGGTCTTCAGGTTTAATCAATCCAGATTAGCAATGATCTAGGAAAAAGATAATTTCTCTCTGCCAATAATCACATGTAAAATCTAAGGAAAGGCATCTCCTCTGGACATGTGGGGACATGTGGGGAAAGCCTATTCATAAGCAAGAGTGTAAAGACTGTCTAGAGAAGGAGAAATGGAGAGACAGATGGAGAGAGAGAGAGAGACAGAGAAACAAATACAAACTTTGTATCCAGCCATACCTCTTCTCCATCCTAGATTTTCCCCTTTTATTACTTAAGAAATTTTGAATTGGGTTTCCGTAGCTACCAACCAAAACAGAGCTCACTAACGTAATTACCATCAAAGCCTCAATCAATAGAATGAGGTGCCCTATAAATAGAAATGAAAATTGTGAACTGCCAGAGCTGCTGAGAATGAATATAATTAAAAGAGAGAGTAAAGAGATGATCCCTGTCTTCAAGGAGTTCTCAGTCATGGGAAATTATTTTGCTTTCCTGCTATAAATAGGGGATCCCTCAGAAATGTGGGTAATATCAGTGTGTGTGTGTGTGTGTGTGTGTGTGTGTGTGGTGTGATGGAGAGGATGACAGGAAAAGTCTTGGGTAGTTACAATTCTCTTCCAAAAGAAAAATAACTAAGCTTACTACTGGACTTGCTAACATTCTCAGAAACCAGGAGGTGGTGCAGAGTTTTGTAAGTTTCCCATTGAGACACATCAGCTCACCGGGGCCCTGCAGGGGGACTCCGAAAGTCCCTTCTCTTTTGCCTATCTTCTCTTTCTCCTTCCTGGGATTCCCCTGTCCACTGCCTTCCTCCAGGACTCCCAGAAAATCAGTTCCCATGAGCAGCCAGAGGGAGTTGAGTCAGATCTGTACAGGGGAGGGGGCTGTGAACCCTTTTGCACCTTCTGTATAACATAAGAAGCCCAACAAAGTTTGCTCTGAGCATGCCATCTCAGGGCCTCTTCCATGAACGGCTGCACTTGAAAGTATCTTTCTTTTTTATCTGTCTCACCAAAAGCATTCTCCCAAAGAGAAGAGTGGGGGGAAAGAGAATTGGGAAGGAACAAATGCACAGGAACAGTCTTAGGGTTATCCCACAGAGCGGACCACAGTGGGGCACAAACTGAAGACTTCAAGGCAGTTCTCTTTCCCCACCTCTACAAAAACAATACCATCTGACTCTTGGCACTTCACTTACAAACCATAAAGCCATGCTACACAATATTGGATATCATTTTTTTTAATTTTATTTTAAAATATTCTTTACATATATAGTTGATCTATGACTAGGGAGAGTTTTTGAATTAATGGATTCCGTCGGGTTGTGAAATTCTTCTCAGTTCAGAGACCCTGCACTTTCACACGTGCTACTGGTGAGAAGTCAATCTGTTGTCGTTGCTGGGGTTAATGAGAAGTCAGTCTTACAACCTTTCATGCACTTATTTGGAAATGCATTTCAAAATGCTTGAAAATGTTCATCTTTTCCAAAACAACAATTTTAATTCCAGAGCAGAGACTGGCTTTGCCATTTACCAGCCAGGTAATTTAGGCACTCTGAGCCTCAGTTTCTCTATTTTTAAGATGTGGAAAACATTAGTACCTTTCTGTTATGCAGGTTGTGAGGATTAAAGGAAATATATGCAATTCCTTAGGATAGTGTATCTAGCATGTGATAAAATGCATCCAAGTGTTAGCTAAGTACGTGATCAGAGAAAGAGACAGAAATACATCTCATTATTGTTTTAATTAGCAAACTTTTAGGAAAATGTTTGATAGTGGAATATTGACTAAAATTAATTAATATGCATTTGTTAGATGGAAAGTTATATACCCATTTTTAAAAATCATGCTTTCAAGGAATATTTAATGATATGGGAAGAGGCTCATAATATATTATAACCCCCCCCAAAAAAAAAAAACCTAAAATCAGGTTTTAAACAACAGGTATAGTAGAATCTGAATAACAAAATAAGAAGTAAAAGAAAATATTTCAGGCTTGGTGACCGTAGCTCATTGAGTAGAGTGCCAGCCACATATACTGGAGCTGGCAGGTTCGAATCCAACCCCAGCCTGCCAAACAACAATGACAACTACAACCAAAAAATAGCCAGGCATTGTGACCAGTGCCTGTAGTCCCAGCTACTTGGGGGACTGAGGCAAGAGAATGGCTTAAGCCCAAGAGTTGGAGGTTGCTGTTAGCTGTGACACCATGGCACTCTACTAAGGGTGACAGCTTGAGACACTGTCTCAAACAAAAAAAAAAAAAAACAAAACAAACAGAAAGAAAGAAATCTTTCAAAGTATTAGTGACAAGTATCTCTATATTGATGGTTCAGCCTTGCCTGCACACTAGAATCACTTGGACAACTTAAGAAAACAGCCCTGCTGACTGATTCTACTTCTAGAAATTGATTGATTTGGCCTGGACTGTGACCTGGGCCTCACGATTTTTATTTTCTTCTGTATGTTTATTTTCTTTCCCCAGATTGTCCCCCCAAGTCTTCTAAAATAAACATATATCACTTTTATAATTAGAAATTAAAACCAAAATGCTACTTAAAAGACATTTCTGTTCCCCTGTGAGAGTGGCTGACTAAGCAGTTATCTCAGTGGCTGTTTTACCAGACTGTTTTCTCCCAGGGAGAGCATGGAGAGGGAGGCAGGAAAGCCAGAGCTTGGCAGAGGAAGGAGAGACAATTTCAGAGCTGAGTCACTGCCCTGGGGAACAGAGCCAGGAGGGTGACACTGGATAGGAAAAAGAGGGCATGGGGCTCAAGGTGAGGTCACTGACCAGTTCAGAGCCTGGGGCAGGGATAGGAGAGGAGCCCCAGGCCGGCTGACTTGGCTGAGCAGTGGTGCGCAGGCAGCTCTGCCACATATGACCCTTCCTGACTGGGGCCACGCTCTGTAACCTGGGGTTTCAGCATCATGCTGTGTGTCAGCACCATCTTTTCCCTTTTCCAAACTTGGTCTTGATGAGAGCTAGGAGGATAGGTGTGATGAGGAGAAGCAACAGAAAGTCTTTGGCTGCTAACAAAGGTAACTGACAGAGTCCAGGGCCTCTTGCATTTTTCTCCCTCAGTGTCTGATATTAGACGCTTAGGGTCTAAAGATTGAGCTGGCATTGAATTTGTTTATTTTCTTTCCTTTCAATCAGCAAGTCCTCCATGAGCTCTTGGTAGGTGTCAAGTCCTGTGCCAAGTATTCCCCATCATTTTATTTTAAAGCTTTATACAAATGACTCAGGTACTGTGGTTAGCTTGCCTTTTACACATACAAGATTTGAAACTCAGGGAAGGTATTGGCATAAAGCCTCCCAGCAAGCTGTTATTCACAACATCATCATCAGAATGGCCACTGATCACTGGGGACCTACTGGGTGCCAGGCATTGTACTAAGAGCTTTATACCCACTTTTCATTAAGCACCCCTACACCCGAGTAGCCCTATGAGGCAGTGATTATTATTATCAACCCTAATTTACAGATGGGGAAACTTAGGCGCAGACAGGGAAAAGTTCTTCATCCAAGGTCACACAGCTTTTAGGCAATGGCACATATTCATATTTATATCCAAGTATATCAAACTCTTGACCTCCTGCTTCAGGAGGACTAAGCTTCAGAAGTCATGACTGATGCTTTGTTATGAAGTATATTTATGATATTCACATCAACTAAAGATGTTCACCTCAGTCTGTCCCAGCCTGTTCTCCGTACCTGATATTGCTACATCCTACAAGCAAATAATGTGAGAAGCTGGAAACCTCCTCCAGCCTAATTTGCTCTTTTGTTGTTGTCGTCATTAAATTCTAATTCTCTCTCTCTAACTACTATTTCTGGCATGTGCCCATTAGCATCCAAAAAAAAAAAAAAAAAAAAAAACACAGCAGAAGAGAATTATGGGAAAATCAAAGAGAAGGTGGAAAAGGGCACCTGCCAGTTACCACAGTGAAATGTTCAAAGGAAACAGGAGGCAGCCATTAGCATTCAGCTTAATGGTATGTTTAGCCCAATCCATAACTGGAAGTGTGTTTACTGTTTCATATTTCCTTCATAATCAGGAACCACAAATCTCATTCTCCATATTGAGAACCATTTAATGGTTCTAATTATGCATCTGCTCACACTGATCTTCAACCCAAGAATGGAGCAGTGAGAGTTTCCTAGTTCCTCCCAACTGTGTGAACAGACACCTTACACTTTGGCCTCAGAGGACGAACCCCTTCCTACCTAGTGGGTACTGATGACACAGAGCTGCTTGGGATGTGGCCCAGGGCAACCCCAGACTGAAACTGAAATGGGATCACTTCAAGCCCTGGAAACACTTCATCCCGATGCTTCCCATTTAAATAGCACATTACAAGCTGTTTATCCACCCAACACCCTGTGCTGTTGTCAAGTTCCCCCACCCACACACTGTCAATGTAGATACCAAGATCGTGGTATTCCACCTTGTGTGACAATTAGCCACTTCTTAGAAAGGAGGGAATGGAAACACTTCTCACCACAAGGAATGTGCTAAGTCCCTCCCAACCCTCGCCTTCCGCCCCGGTGGTTCTCAAGCCTAGCAACCTAGCAGAATCACCTGGAAATCTCTGACTCCATCCTGAATCAAGTGTATCAAAAGTGCCGGTGGGTGGGGACCAGGTATCTCAGGTTTACTCTTCTTGGGTGCTTCAGCTGGGCAGCTGGGCATGAGAACCATGGCTGTGACCCCTCCACAGGCTCTCACAAGCCCTCATTTCTACATCTGACACTTAGCCCCCCTGCCACACAGATTCTTCATGAAACCAGATTTAGGCAGTATAACTGAGTGGTTAAAATAATGTGGGGATGCTGACGCCAGACAGTAAGTTAAAGATACTGGACTGCAATCTCATTGCCTGCAAAGTAGGAGTGGTAATCATGGCTACGTGTTACTGCTATGAGGAGCACAAAGTTCCTGGGATATGATTAGTTCCTAATAATAAAGGCTGTTCATCACCGTGGACACCTACCCAGGGGTGAGGAATCTGTGGCCTTCTGGAAAAATGTGGCCATTTAGGTCTTTAAGTGCAGCCTTTTGACTGAATCCAAATTTTGCAGAATAAATTCTTTTATTAAAAGGGGTACAGCAGAGAAAGATGAAGATGTTCTTGCCTCCTTTGATGCTTAATAAAGAAGAATCTTGAACTCAGAAGGTTGCAGGTTCCCCACCCTTACTGGCTGCCAGGTGATTTTGATCCCTTGCTTGATTAGAGAGAGGCCTACCAGTAGCAAGGACCACAGACCTGGCTTGTATTTCAAGGGATGAACAGTTCTGAACAATCCTGTCCTTTTGTTTTCTGAAGACATCAGCTCTGGAAACACTGAGGCTGGGTACTCAAAACATCCAGATGCAAACTAGGAGATAAATAACAAATTCACCAACTATCAGGCTTGGGGCAACACAGATCATTGCTCTACTTTTCCCATTTCCACATATGCATATATATTCCTCACTGTAACTACCATGTACTGAATGTTTGCTGTATGCCAGGTCCAAATTGTTTCCTTCTACTGAACTGTCTCATTTAATCGTTGTGCAAGGCCCCTAAGGTAGATTTTATTTTAAATAAGCAACCAACGTTCAAAGAGGTTAAATAACTTACCCAGATTATACAGTAAGTAGGAAGGCTGAGACTTAAATTCTACAAGCCCCACTCTTAATCAAGCTACTGTACTTTACCTCCCAGGTGTTAGCTGGGCTGGGTAAATACATGGTGATGATGCCATTACCAATGGATTGCAAAGGCTTACATGCAACCAGGCTCCAATTCCCCATCCAGCTCAGCAGCCTGTCACTTCCCCCAACTCCCTGTTCCTGCACAGAAGTGTTGGAGTCCCTCAGAAATAAGGTGACTTAAACCCCCCCCCCCAAGTATTGTGAAGTCAGATTAAGAAGCAATATCAGAACTTTTGCTGGCAAGACTCTACAAAGCTAGTTTCCACTTCTGATTGTATTCTATACTCCAAACAAGGCTGTAGATAGATGTGTTCCCCTTGCCAAAAAAAAAAAGACAAATACAACAATAGGGAGTGATAATGAGGGCCAAAAAGAAGCCACACACGTCTGCCTCTTAGTTTCTCTCTTTTTTTTTTCTTTACCTCTATTGCACATCTTTAGGGAGGCAATATAATGATGTGTAAGAATGGAAAGTAGATGGTGCATCTGCTACTAGACATTTTACTTCACCTCTTGCAGACATTACTAATTGATCTCAGCACTCTTTTCCACTAAGTTAGGACCTTGCCTCAAAGTTTTCTCAGCTAAGGGCTCCCAGTAGCAACTGCCAATCTTTGATTCTGACAATGCAGATGTATTTTATCCCTGGCATAAGAATTAAGAGCACATACTTTGAAGTCAGTCACATCTAAGTTAGAATCCCAGCTGTAATGGCGAGACCATAAACAAACTCCTTGACCTTTCTAAGCTTTAATTTTATCAGTAAAATATAGATGATAACTCTGTGAGACGGAGGCAGGAGGATCACCTGAGCTCAGGAGTTCGAGACTACCCTGAGCTAGAGCAAGACCCTGTTTCTACTAAAAATAGAAAAAACAGCCAGTCATTGTGGTGGGTGCCTGTAGTCTCAGAGACTTGGGAGGCTGGGGGCAGAAGGATCACTTGAGTCGAGGAGTTTGAGGTTGCTCTGAGTTATGACACCACAGCAGTCTACCCAGGACAATGGAGTGAGACTGTCTCAAAAAAAATAAATAAATAATTGCTAATCCACCCTTCACAGAGCTATCATTATGAGTAGATGAGAAATGCTGGTACAGCTCTGGGCTCCTTGCTGACACACAGAGGATCCCCGGAAAACTGTATTCATCCATCTCATTCCTTAATGAAGATTTCTGGGGCATCACTTTGTACCACACTGCTGAGAGCTGGCACTACAGTGGCAAACAAATAAGATAATGTTCATGATCTTATGGTTCACTCTAGTAGAGAGAGTAGTCTTTGGTAAATTATTATTTATCAAATAATTTCAGCTTGTGATAAGTGGTATGACACAAAGGATCTTCATGATGACACAAAGAATCCTGAGCAGGGCTGAGAAGAAAGCAACACAGAGGCCTCTCAGGCACCATGGAAAGTCTCATCTCTCTCAAGTGCTGGCCCTTGAATCCCTGGCAGAGGAAAAAACAAGTGGAAATGGCACCAAGTGGTGCTTTGATGCATTGCAATGGCAAAGCAAGCGCGGTGTTCATAGTGCTTCTCCCTGACTCCCTCCAGTTTGGTTGGCTCTGTCCCCAGGGTGGGCGAACACTCAGCACTGGATTGATGTGCTCTGATGAGGCCCTTTTTAGGGCCCACCTTATATGTGGCAATCAGCCTGCAATCTGTAGAGCTGATCCCACTTCCCAGCAAATCAGTCCTGGAGTCCTAGGGACCTCTCCTAACACACACGTCCCCCTTTCTCTCTCATCCCACTCTCTGGGCCTCTGCCCCCACCTTTGCAAGTCCTTCCCTGCACTTTGCCCTACCTTCCCTGCTCTGCTTCCCCAGGCCTTTGGGTGCAGAGCCCACTGAGGCCCTGGGTGGGACCTTCACCCCCAGGCAACTACATGATATTGGATTGGATTTTGTTCCCTGAGACTCTGAGCTTGAAAGACAGAACAACGAGGACCTTCAAGGGGTGACTTCTATGCATGCATTTGAAGGAAGACTGGCCCAGACATTAACAACCTATAAGTACATGTTGCTTAACAAATCATTTTCACAACTGTCTTGCCAGAAACATTGAGAGGCCCTAGAAACAGATGGGGAGACTAGAAGCTCTGTGGTAAGGGTCTTGCCCAGGGCTGTTTAGTCCTAGTGGAAAAGTCAGGACTAAATCTCAGATTTATTTAAGCACTCCTTTCCAAAATGCAGCTGTCTCTGTCTATATCAGTCAAGGTTCTTCAGAGAAACAGAATCAATAGAATATATATAGCGAGAGAGAGAGATTTTAAGAAATTGGTTCACACAATTATGGAAGCTGACAAGTTCATAATCTGCAGGGCAAGCCAGTAGACTGAAAATTCAGGTGAGAGCTGATGTTGTAGTCTTGAGTGTGAAATTCATAGGGCAGTCCGGCAGCCTGTAAACTTGGACTGGATTTCTATGTTGTAGTCACAGGCAGAATCTCTTTTTCTTGGTAAAACTTCAGTTTTTGTTCTGAGCGTTCAACTGATTGCATGGAGTCCTACAATGTTATGGAGGATAGCCTGCTTTACTTACAGTCACCTGATGGTAAATGTTAATCACATCTACAAGATAACTTCCTGGCAACACCTAGACTAATGTTTGACCAAACTACTAGGCAGCATAGCCAAGCTAAGCTGCCACATGAAATTCACATCATACATCCTCCTTGGGACATTTTCATACATAATCATACTTAATCCTCACAATAAGTTGTGTGGGGAGAGGGGGAGATGTTTACATTATGCCCATTTTAAAGATGAAGAAACCAAAGTTCAAAGAGAAAAAGAAACTTCCCTGACCTCACACAGTTCATGTGGCTGAGCCAGGAGACCACCTCCCATTACAGAAACTTCTTAGAGTACAAGGATAAAGTAATGAGAGTTGTGTTTGGCATAAACATATCAGAGCTTACACACAATGTGGCATTTCATGGACAGCATTCAAACCATACCCCAATTATTTACACCAGTGGTTCTCAACCTTCCTAATGCCACAGCCCTTTAATACAGTCCCTGTGGGTTGCGACCCACAGGTTGAGAACTGCTCATTTACACAGATACTCTCCAGGCCTTCTTTAAGTCCTTCAAAGCATATACATAGGCTCTCTTAGGAAGGATACATACAAACCCTGGAAGAAAAACCAGGTGGCTGGGGGACAAGGAAGGGAAAAGGACTTTTTACTGTATATTCTTTCATACCTTTGAAAATTTGAAACACATGAATGTATTAGTTATTAAATCAATGAACTTAATATTAAAAAATAATAGATAAAACAAAAAGTGAAAAGGGAGCCTGCAAGGATCTCAGACTCATGAGTGCACAGGCACCCTTTGCTTTGGACTCAGATTAAAAAGAAGGGACAGATGCTGCAGCCATCCTGCTCCTCAGTATTCACTCTCCACAGCTTCTGGTTTCTTCCAAAAATCAAAACCATTCTCAAAGAATGAGGATTTGCCACCATTGAGGAGATTCAAAGAATGTGATTTGGGTTCTGAAAATGATTTGAAGAAGAGTCTGAAAATCCTTCTGAGCAAAAGCAGAACATATACCTTATCCCCAAGGTGATGTTTTAAAGAACTCACCAGGCTGGGCAAGTTCAGGTTTCATTCTTTTTCTTTTATTTCCCCCTCCCCTTTTTTTTTTTTTTTTTTTTTAACCCATCACTTAACAGCCTTTGAGCACCTGATTGACTACTACATAAAAAAAGAATTAGACCAGGAGCTGCAAAGTCAAATCCCTTCCCAACCCATGGAGGTAACATGAGCATATGAAGCTCCCAGGGAGTAGACAGCAGGGAACCTGCCCACTTGAAGCACTGCTCTAGGAAGTGATCTTGTCTGGGTCCAGATTTGGCTATACTCCACCTACTTATCTCCCCTGAACTAAGCTTTCTCTCTATGGACAGGAGAGAATGGAAGCCAGCAAATTTACAGGGAGGAAGATTTCAGATAGGGTCTAATAAACCAATAATGGGAGATGCTTAGTGATGGAATTATTGTAACTTTCATGATGCTGGGAAGTATTTCAAGGACATAAGTTGATTGTATGCTGGCTGTGTGGCTGAGGAAGGTTCAAGTATTCAATGACCACTTAGAATTGAAAACCTTTAATCTCTACTAACTGGAGATTTCATGGGTATGTGACTGATGAAAGGCAGACCGGTGAATATACACATCAATCAATGTCAGATTCATAGCCCTTCTTCTTTTCTCCCCATTTCCCCCTTCATTTCCAATAACCAAAAGTGCTCCAAGATTGACATTTGCTAAAAGGAAGATAAAAATCTTTCTCTTCCTTCCTTAATCCCTCTCTCTCTTTTTCTCTCCCTTCCTCCATCTCTTCCTCCTATTCTATCTCCCTCCCTATTCATCTGCCAATAGCCCCAGATTTCTCTAGGAAACAGTTCTCAGTCACATGATTCATAGGGGACTACACTTTCTGCCCAAGGACTAAATTATGCGATCCAGCCCATCCAACCACAGTAATTCCATTCCCCTGGTCACAGTGATTGGTTCATGGATGAGCACATGACATAAGATGGTTCAGAGTAAATACAAGACCTGTGTGATAGCTTCAGGGTGAGGACCCTCTTTTACACTAGACTTGGACATGAAAATGTAGACATGGAGGCCTTGGAAGCCATCCCACCACTGTGTTGAGACTGACAATAAAGATTACCTGGAGGCCAGAGGAAATATGGAGAAAAACTGGATCCGGAGTCTCTGGATCAAACTTTCTCTGAATTTTTCTTTCATGTAAGATAATTAATTCCCTATTCTTTTAAAGTCTTCTTCAGTTGGGGGTTCTGTCATTTATCACCAAGATAATTTTAATGCATACATCTGCCAGTAGCAATGTGTACCTCAGAAGTGAAAAAATTCTCCATCTGCCAAAATTCCTCATGAAAATGCAAATACTTTTGGGAGAGAGACGATCTATGGAGTAGAACTTAAGAATTATAAAGATGGCAATAACCTCAGAAATGTCCTTTGTGAAACCATCAGTGGTTTTCAAGTTTTAATTCAACAAAACATGCCTTTTTCAAAGAAAATCATACACATAACCCTAATATTTAATTGCATCTTTCATGCCAGTTCCATTCTGGTCATATGCTTCCACTGCCTAGAGCTACCATCCTCGATCCCCAGCTTGTGGGTTGGTACCAGTCTATGGCCTGTTAGGTCTGGGGTGGCACAGCAGGAGGTGAACAGAGGTCAAGGGAACAAAGATTCATCTGTCTTTCTCACTACTCCCCATCACTCACATCACTGCCTGAACTCTGCTTCCTGTTAGGTCAGGGGCAACATTAGATTCTCATAGGAGTGCTAATTACTGTAAACTGCACATGGAGGGATCTGGGTTGCACATTCTTTATGGAATCCAATGCCTAATGATCTGAGGAGGAGATGTGATGCACCTGAATCACCCTAAAAACCATCTTCTCCTGCAGCTGTCTATGGAAAAAAATGTTTTCCATGAAACCAGTCCCTGGTGCCCAAAACGTTGGGGACCACTGGACTGGAGCACCTTTCCTACTCATCATTTTCCCCCAGTCACCCTTAAGCCAGTTTGCTAAACTGCCATGTTCTCCCTGTTCTCCCCACCACAACACAGGTAACACACTGAGTTGCAGTCTTTCACATTTTAATCTACCTTCCTGCCGGAAGCTCAGTTCTAGACCTACAGATTAGGTCTTGTGCACCGTTGTGTATGACATCTACCATACTATAACTATGTGCTGGGTGAATGAGGCCATATGTGAAGGAATCAGTGAGATCTTGTACCCCTTGATGAAGAAGACACCTGCTTCCTCAGATCTGAGTTCACAGTTCAGAGACTGAGTGATGGCAAGGCAGAATTAAGAGCCATCTTTCCAAACTGGAAGGAAAACTCTCTTCCCTACTCTCCTTTCTCTGTTATTAATGATTGCACTTCAGGGTTTTATCTCTTTGAGTTAAGGAATAGCAGTCACTTTTCTAAGCACAAGCACCCTTTGGGTGAATGATAGGAAATCCTGTTAGGATATCAGGTCCATGAAAGAAGGGATTTTTTTTTCCCCTCTGTATTGTATATCAATGCATTTTTTTTTTTTTTTTTACATTCAACAGTTCTTGGCACACAATAGGTGCTTTTAAATATTTGTTGAATAAATGAATGCATCAGAGGATGTTCAAGTCAGAAGGAAACTTGAAATGTAGATTGTTCAATGATTTCCAAAGGACCGTGTTCTAAAAATATTCTGAGAAAAAGAGGAGTTTGTGTCCAAATAAGTGTATCAACCACCACATATTATTTCCTAATTTTAATTATTAAAAATGCACATTAAAAAGAAAATACTAGAATAATTCCTGTGGTAAAATGCCTCTTTAAGCTTCTTTAGTATAGAGTTTTCTAAGTTTATTTGATCAGAGAACACTTTTTTGTTTGTTTGACATCCTATGTAACTAATGTTTTAAGAAACACACTTTGGGAAATGCTACTTATACAAACTTGCCCGTTTTTCAGTAGAATCATAATAATTTACAAGTATGCAATATTTTATATTTCAAGTTATTGCTTTGCTTCTGTCTCCCTTAAGCCTCACAAAACTCTGAGATCACTTAGATAATATTCCTATTTTGGAGACAAGAAAATAGAGGTCTAGAGAGGTTAAGGGATTTGGTCAAGATCACACAGCTAGTTAGTGACAAAGATTAGAAAAGAATCCAGGTCTCCTATGTTTCCAGTTATCACCCATTAACACCTTAACAGGTGTCTATCTAATCTTTTTCCATACCATAAAGTGAATTAAAAGCACTATCTTTCTCTAAGGAACATGAAATGGATTATTTTTGCTAGAGGAAGACAGAAATATTCAAGAACACGAGAATTCTTATTAGGGATTTAGATTGACCATCTTCTTTGCCAAAAACTTCAAAAGACTAAGGATGATCTCAAGTATCCTGCTAGCCCTTACTGTAGGTCACATACATTCTTCCAGCCCAGAGGTGACCCATTCATGGCACACATACCATCCTGGCCCCTCCCTTGACCATTTCAGGCATGGCTAATTCATCAACAATGGCTGAGGCCAGGCATGACCTGATTTTTTTCAGTATCTGGCAGACTAGTATCAGGTGAGGCCTTGTGCCCTACTTCATAGATGGCTGTCTTCTCATTGTAACCTCATCTGGTGGAAGGGGTGAGGGCCTCTCTTGGACTTCTTTTATGAAGGGTACTAATTCCATTACCTAATTACATCCGAAAAGCCTTACTTCTTAATAGCATCACCTTAGGGGGTGGAATTTTGATATATAAATGAAAGGGGGCACAAATATTCAGATCATAGCACCAATTATAATTACATTTAACATCTGCCACAGACCAAGGTAAAAGGGGTTCTGCTCAGATTTCAGAGACTTCAGAGGATGTTGACAAATCAGAGCTAGCTGCAGTAGAAGCCTCTGTGCTGCTTTTGATCCCTCGTTCCCCACTATCCATTCTACATTACCCATCCTCCCAATCCCTTCTATACTACCCCTTCTCTACCACCTCTTACACACTGCCCCTTCTCCACTACCCCTTCCCCACTATCCCTTCTACACTGCCTATTCTCACTATCCCCTCTACCCTGCCACAACCAAGTATGCCTTCCCCACTATCCCTTGCCCACTACCCCTTCTACACTACCCCATCCCCACTATCCCTTCCACACTATCCCTTGCCCACTACCCCTTAACACTACCCCATCCTCACTATCCCTTCCACACTATCCCTTCCCCACTACCCCTTCTACACTGCCCCATCCTCACTATCCCTTCCACACTATCCCTTCTACATGACCACTTCCCCACTATCCCTTCCACACTATCCCTTCCCAACTACCCCTTCTACACTGCCCCATCCCCACTATCCCTTCACCCTATCACTTCCCCCACGACCCCTTCTACACTGCCCCATCCCCACTATCCCTTCCACACTATCCCATCCCCACTATCCCTTCCACACTGTCCCTTCCACACTATCCCTTCCCCACTACCCCTTCTATGCTACCCCTTCCCCACTATCCCTTGCACACTATCCCTTCCACACTATCCCTTCCACACTATCCCTTCTACACTACCTCTTCTACACTGCCCCATCCCCACTATCCCTTTTCTACTATCCCTTCCACACTATCCCTTCCCCACTACTCCTTTTACACTGCCCCATCCCCACTATCCCTTCCACACTATCCCAACCCCACTGTCCCTTCCACACTATCCCTTCCCCACTATCCCCTCTATACTATCCCTTGCACACTATCCCTTCTACACTACCTCTTCTGCACTGCCCCTTCAACATTATCCCATCTCTAGCCCTTCCTCAAGCTAACAGATTCTAAAATTTACTCCTCAAAGTTTCAAGTGTTCCTTTTTTAATTTGTCTGGAGTATACATCTTTTAAACTTCAAAGAACTTATCCTTATTTTCCTAAGAATTCAATGATGTATATAAGTGAGAGTGCTTTGGGAAAAAATAACACTTTTAAAGACATTATTATTATAGTTATTACTCTTTTAATCCATCTGTCTAAACTAGAAACGACATGTTTTATCTCTCTCCTTTCTGTTTCTAATTTTGGTCCAATTTTGTTCTAACTATTGGACATTCCATTCCAAGTGGGCCCCCCCTATAAACAATTTTTTAAATTAAACTGGGCTCCCTAGTAAAGGAATTATAGGATTGAATGGCAGATCTATTTTTAGATCTCTAAGTGTCCTCCATAAATCTTTCCAAAAGGAATGTATTAGTTTGCATTCCCACCAGCAGTGTAGAAGTGTTCCCTTTTCTCCACATGCACACCAACATCTCTGGTCTTGGGATTTTGTGATATAGGCTAATCTTACTGGAGATAGATGATATCTCAAAGTAGTCTTGGTTTGCATTTCTCTTGACCCAGAAGACCAAAAATCTCACCATAACAAAGATATTTGTACCAGAATGTTTATTGCAGCCCTATTCATAATTGCTAAATCGTGGAAAAAACCCAAGTGCCCATCAATTCACGAATGGATTAATAAATTGTGGTATATGTACACCATGGAACATTATGCAGCCTTAAAGAAAGATGGAGACTTTACCTCTTTCATGTTTACGTGGATGGAGCTGGAACATATTCTTCTTAGTAAAGTATCTCAAGAATGGAAGAAAAAGTATCCAATGTACTCAGTCCTACTATGAAACTAATTTATGGCTTTCACACGAAAGCTATAAGGGGAAAAGGGAGGGGAGGGAGGGAGAGGGGGGCAGAGGGAGGGGGATTAGTGGGACTACACCTGCGGTGCATCTTACAAGGGTATATGTGAAACTTAGTAAATGTGGAATTTAAATGTCATAGCACAATAAGAAAATGCCAGGAAGGCTATGTTAACCAGAGTGATGAAAGGGTGTCAAATGGTCTATGAAATTAGTGTATGGTGCCCCATGATCACATTAATGTACACAGCTATGATTTAATTTAAAAAATTAATAAATAAATAAAAATAAACTGGGCTTCCTTTAAAATAGGCCTTGAATTAGTGCATCTTTTGGTATGATGGCATTTAGAAATGTTTTATTTATAGGAAAAGGTAAACTAAGACACACGCCAAGAAGCAAACAACATTCAAGTTTGTTTCCAACTGAATTAGAACACTTGAGCTGCTATAACAAAAACTCGTGAAACTGGAAAACTTATAAACAATAGAAATTTATTTCTCACAGTTGTGGAGGTTGGGAAGTCCAAGATCAAGGCACTGGCAGACTAGTATCAGGTGAGGTCTAGTTTCCTGATTCATAGGCGGCTGTCTTCTCATTGTAACTTCATCTGGTGGAAGGGGTAAAGGTCTCTCTTGGTCTTCTTTAATAAAAGGCACTAATTCCATCACCTAATTATATCCTAAAAACCTCACCTCTTACTACCACCACCTTAGGGGTTAGAATTTTGCTGTATAAATGTGTGTGGGGGGCACAAATATTCAGATCATAGCACCAATTATCATTAGACTTAATACCTGCCTTAGACCAAGGTAAGAGGGGCTCTGCCTAGATCCCTGCACTTAGAAAGACCTTCCCTCTCTCTCATCTTATCACACCTCTTCCCAAGGAGTGAGAACTCCCAAAGAAACATGCCCATTCAGTGCCTGCACCCACCTCCTTTATACTTAGTACCCAGCACACTGGAATTTCCTGCCTAAATGGCCCTGAGTTCACTCTTAGAGACCATGCAGACCTCTTCCTCAGGGTCTGACCTCCTGACAAGGAGTGGATGAAAACTGGACATGGGGCTGGCCATCCAGGAGAGAGGGAAATCATGCTGGGAGTGGAAAGAGAAAGAAGCAACACTCAAGTCAGACTCTCTTTTCCCCACTATGTTCCATCAGGAGCTCTGAGCCATCCAAAAATTCTCAATTCACACCCCAGCCGCTCAGAGCACCATGAAGTTCTACTTGTTAAGGTAGGAGGGTGGACTATATTTTAACACATTTTAAACATTCATACTTATGTAAGTGGGCTTCCATTTGGGTGCTCTTATCCTGGGCCCCACAAACCTTAGACATGGATCTATTTGCACTTTTTGAACCTTAAAGTTCTGAAAACAGCTTAACCTGATTTTATCTCATCCATCATTCAGAGTCAATCCGATGTATAATCCTAACTCTGAGTGGAATGTGCTGAATAGTGGTAACTCCACGTTCTACTGAAACATACATGCATGTGCTTACTGAACATACACAGGTTTCTTCAGCTTTACAGCTTTACCGGTTAAAGTTTACTAGGTGATTTATTTTTTATTCAGTCGAATGATATATTATAGGGAGAAGTGCTTATAAACCAAAAAGTGCTATTGGACTGTATTTTGGTTTTTATTTCTGTCTTTCAAAAAAATATCTTACAGAAAGGAAAGGCTTCAAATTCTTGCATCACTGTTATGACTGGGGTTGTGGAGGTTGCATTTGTGATTCTAATCAGAAGCACAAGAAATAAATAATGTTTAAAATATCCCAGTTTACCTCATTTCTTTCCATAAGTTTGTTTATTTGGGGTCCCAATCACCGATGGTACACACTTGCTTTGGGTAAACAATTTTAATTTAACATTACTCAGGAAGATAAGCACAAAAGCCACAAACCACACTAGCAAATGCAAGCTCTTTGTATATTTCCACCTTTCCAAATTGTCTCCAAACATCTGGGCAGGGGCTCAACTTTCACTGAAGCCTGGAGGTATCTCAAGGCTGGGGAGAGCTAATCACTGCCAGCGCACTCAATCAAAATCAGCCATGTGAGTTTCCAGGGGCACCTGAACTTGCAGATTAGAAAGAAAAGATGGGTATGGAATGAAAGAACTTCCCTAGAGGGCTGCTTCTCAGGTGTCTAAGGACAAACATTTTAGTCCTTTTTATAGTTCCTATCTTCCTCTCCCATTATACCCTTTTAACAGAGATATTGATAAGCAGGCTGTATTTTCCGCTTAGGGTTCTTGGCTGTCAGATATTTACTTAGGCTATATATTTTTGTTGGGCAGCTACTGTGTGCCAGATTCTATTCAAACACTGAGATTAGTAGTGAATCAGATGAATATGGTCCCTGTGCTCATGGAACTTACATTTAGTAAGATTCCTTTAACCAGTGGCCTCTTTGAGAAGCTTTTCCCAAGCCTTCCCTTCTATATCTCTAACTCCCTTCCAAAACTTTGGACAGGTGCCAGTCAATAAATAAACTGAAAAGGGGAAACACAAGATCATATTATAAGTGCTAGGAAGGAAATAAACCAGGCAGTGTACTGAAGTGTTTGGAGGGGACACTATATTTACCTAGGTGGTTAGGGTTTTATATTATCTGAGAATGAACTAACACTTGGTTGAAAGAAGGGACAAACAGCTCTCTAGGGAGGGCCATTCAGAGTACCTGACCCTGGCCTCCCTCCACTGTGCCTGCTCAGTCCATGGGAAAACCCGGTCAGATTCCAGCTTTCAGAGTTTTCTAGGCAGGGAATGGACCCCTAGTCTTCTTGCAGCTCTCTTATTTGCTTGAAAGTGGTAGTGGCAGTGGGTGGTGGTGGGGAATCATCAGTGCTCTCTACTCCCTTCTGTGGCGTCCCTTCATTTAATCCCACCCTCTCAAATTTCTGATCTTCTCTCTCTTATTCAGGCTGGATGTGAGTATTAGACAGAAGGGATTATTTTTGCTCTCTCTCAGTAACTTCCCAAGGGTATGTCTAGCATCCATATTTTCCAGAAAAGAATAAGTACTTAATGATCACTACCCTCTTTTCTGGGAACACAGTGAAACCTCTAAGAATACAATGAAAGTCAATTTAACATCCTGGTATGTTGGTCCATGAGCTTAAAGGCACTAGACTTTATTCTATCAATCATCTCCAAGAAGTAGCAAAATCTACTTTCTTCTCCAGGAAGGTGGCTTCCCATAAAGACAAGCTAGTTGATTCCATGAGGCAAGAGGAGTAATTAGGTCCCTCTTGTAAGCCCCCTTCGATACCTGATGGCCATTACAGCAGGAAAAAAAATGTCATTTTACATTAATAATGTCTACTTTGAGCTTAAGACAGAGAGTTGGGACACTAGGGCTGTGTAATTGCTCTCTCTGGACCAAGTAAGACCTTACATGGGTAGAGACCTCCTATAGATGGGCTCCTCAGTGAGTTCTAACCTCCTGTTGGAACATAATGAACTCCCTTGCAGACTAGCATGAGAATATGAACCCCTGCATCACTGTGCATTATTCTGCATCATTCACATTAATGAGATTTGCTTAAATTATATAAATATAAATGTGCATGTATTTTCAGACTTTCTTCAGAGAAATGTGTTTGGGGGCATTTTATCTGCAGCATTGGAAATAATCCAATTCAGAGCTTTGCCAGCTATTTACTTAGGGAAAATTGACAATTATTCTGTGCTACATAAACTTTTCCAAAGAGTTTGACATTCCTTCAAGACCAGAGAGCTCCCCTCAGCCACGAGCTCATGAATGCACCACTGCCTGGACCTGAGGCCACATGGCCACGAAAACATCTGACCAATCAGAGCTCAGCATCCACCTGGCTACCTGCCAAGCACAGACACCAAGAGATGTTTGTTCATGCCAGGGAGCCAGAATGAGAAGTTATCTCTAGTCCTTGTGAATAGAATACTTAATAAATCACATAAGCCCATTAAAAATGTTAACCCATGGTTAATGTCCAACAATAAAATAATACAGTTATAACCTTTTGCATAAATGTCTAAAAGTAGGAGAGAACTTGACAAGGGCAGAACATTAGAATCATATTATGCAAATAGAAAAAAAGAGTGGCTTTCATTGGAAGAATTCAGCTTGCCTCATGCCTGACTTGATCTTCCTAGCTCCACAGAGGCTTCTGAGCCTCAGGGCAAGGGGAAAAAAGACTTGTGTTTATTCATTTAGTTATTTCCTACCAAACAGCAAAAGTGAAAGGCATGTTTTGATTACTACTGACAATAGAAGTCAGGAAAAGGATGAAAAATCTAAAGTAAGTAATCTTAACATCTTGGGCTATCACAGGGGGAGTTCCCTTAAAGATAAAGTGGTCCAACTCTCTGGTGAAATCCAGAGAGATAAAATGACTTCTCCAAAGACATATAGCTAATGAACAGCAAAGCAAAACCAGCATGCTGGGGCCCAAACTCCTAGTCAAGTGCTGCTCACTGGACACACTCTATTTCTTTCTCTGTTCTTTTGAAAATTTTTTAGTTAATAGATTTTATCTTTTAGAGCAGTTTTCCATTTCCAGAAAAATTAATCAGATAGTACAGAGAGTTCTCACATACCATCTCCTACCCCCACACAGCTTCCCCCTATTATGAACATCTTGCATGAGAGTGACACTTTTTTTATAATTAATGAATCAATACTGATACATTGTTAGTAAGTCCACTGTTCATGTTAGAGTTCACTCTTGTGTAATACGGTTCTATGGATTTTGACAAACGCGACATCATGTATTCGCCATTATAGTGTCAAGATATATTATTTCCACTGTCATACATTTCACAGCCCTAAAAGTCCTCTGTGCTTGGTGCCTCATCAAATGGTCCTTCTTGGACATCTCTTGGACAGAGATGTGATGGAATCCTAGGCCCTATTATTTTCCATGCTTTTCAATTTTTTGTTGAAAAGATGTTCTTGTAAGTTTTCTAATAGAAAAGTCATGAAACAAGTCCTCACCCCCTGGGTTTTGTGTTTATCCCAATATAAGGGCTGCAGGACTTGTATCCCTGCTATTGCTTTTGAATGACCTCCTTCTGGAGATGTTCTCTGTCTCCAGCTGCCAGGAGGTCTAGGAGAGAGATCTCACAGACCAGTGGTCTTTAACAATTTTGGCATCAGGGACTGGTTTCATGAAAGACAATTTTTCCTTTGATGGTGTGAGGCGCAGTGTTTTGATATGAGTCTGGAAGCAATTGATTTATTATGGTCTCTGTACAGTCAAACCTCTATGCTAATGATAACTGTGTTTGCAGCCATTCCCCAGCACTAGTGTCACCACCTCAGCTCCACCTCAGATCATCAGGCTTTAGGTTCTCATAGATCCCTCACGTGTTCAGTTCACAGTAGGGTTTGGGCTCCTTGAGAATCTAACGCTGCCACCTTCTGACAGGAGGTGGAGCTTAGGCAGTGATGCCAGCGATGGTGAGCAGCTATAAATACAGAAGCTTGCCCAATGCTCACCTCCTGCATGTGGCCCAGTTTCTAACAGGCCAGACTGATACCTGTCCACTACCTAGGGATTGAGGACTGTGGCCCTAGACACCACCAGTGACAGCCACCCACTGAGAGAGGGTGAGCATGCATTCCACAACCTCACATCTATTATTTCAAGAAGATGTACTGCTTTGTAAATGCTGTCTTTCCAGAACAGAAAATGCTTTTCTCTACAGCAAGCATATCAAAAGAAGCATCCCCTGAATTAATCAAATTAATGGGAAACAAAATCAATAAAAGTAATTATCACAAATAAACTTAAGGAAACAAACAACTTATTTACGGAATTGTTCAATTTGCTACTAGGTATTTCAACTTTAATAAAAGCATAGTTTAAATGAAGTACAGGCTGTGCAAACGAACACAAACTATTGTAGAAAGGAGCAGCTGTGGAGATCCACTCCTGAAAATCACCACACTCAATGTGGAGAAGAATGTACCAAAAAGAGGCACTCTTGCATGTCCTCCAAGACTGACTTAAACTGATGCAACTTTCCAGAGTAGTAATTTGACAGTGCAAGTTAAGAAACTTAAAAATGTTCATATCTTTTCATGCTGAAATTTTATTTCCAGGGAATTTTTCTTAAGGAGATAATCAGAGAGGTCCTCAAACATTTTGCAGAATGGTCAATAGTTCTATAAAACAATGGAAAGGCGGGGAAAGAGCAACCTAACATGTAACAGCTGAGGGTAGTAGATGTTCTGGGGGGTTTTCTATATTTGCACCTAATGCTATTCCTGATTGGCAGAAGGACCCCACTGGGGAGGCTTCATTGGAGCTGGGATCTTCCTTTTCACTACAAAATCAAATGGAGACCTTCTTCCCTCTCTGCCTGTCCCCTGGTAGATAGGAAGGGACACATGACTTAGGTTTGGTCAGCAAGATGCTCCTTCTTAGAACATTGAAACCCCATATGCCATGGGGAGATTATTTCTGTGGTCAGCCCTGGCTAGAGGTCCCACTGCTCAGGCTATCTGGATTTCTACCCTGTCTGCTTAGCCTGTTTTTTTTCAGGCTTCCCATAGATTTTATTACTATCTAATGTAATTTCAGTAAAAAATTTCTCTTCCATTTGAAATAGCCATATAGTGGTGTTTTGTGGCTTATAAAGAAAAACTCTTCCAGCCACAAAGAGAGTAATCAAATACATTATGAAGCATCTATTTAAAATAATTTTATTAGGCTATCAGAGCTCTTGTTTTCCACACATACTTAAAGACATGGGAAAAAACAGCACTGAACCCTATGTAGATCACAGTTCTATATATCTATGTGAATCTATATAATCATTATTATCATTATGTCTATAAACTACCTCTGTGTGTGTATATGTATAAAATGCTAAAAGAAAACACACATAAACATTAACAGCTCTTTCATCGGAGAAGAAACCACAGGTGATAGAGGATGTTTCCTCTACCCACCCAAGGTATTTTATCTTCAAAACTAGCTTATCTGAGTTCATCTGCAAATAGCCTTCTCCAACCTGGGTTAGCCTCCCTTCTCTGTGCCCAATACATCCTAGTATCATGGCACTGAATTTCAATTATCTCTTTAATTTGCCCATGTCCCTGAGCATTTTTTATTGGGCACTCTATATGCCTTGCATAGTGCCTGCTCATGGTAGAAATTCACTACAAATGCAAGAATTATTGTCATGGCAAAAGAAAATGAGGTTATTGAAAAGAAAGGGCTAGGAACAGAAGATATTCAGGTCAGAAATAAAGACAAACAGAAAACTATTACTTTGCAATGAGTAAATTACATGTGACAATGAATTCACTATTTTGAACTCAGTGAAATGGACAGATATTGTGCTGTCTAGTATATTAGATTGGTGTAGACAGATAAACCATGTCTTTTTTCCTTGGTCTAAATCATTGCAATAACTGCTTCCCCTCTCCACTTTTCCTTTGCTCCCAGAGATATTGCCTGTTCATCTAGCTGCTGCTGTTCTCTGAGTATATCTTCTGAGATTACCATCAGCTAAATATTGCATTGTCTTTGAATGATTTTCCTACATTGTGAATCCACGCCACATTTCAATGCTTTTCTAGTTCCAGACAAGCTACAGACTGTTAATTTACCCTTGCCTTTGCTTTGCCTAAGGAAATTGAAAATAAACTTTAATTTCCTAGTCAATGCCTATGGGTGATTTTTGTGGTTTAGAAGAAAAAAATATTGTTAGATGGAATTAGGGAATATGAGAAGAGTTTCTGAAGTTAGTGAAGGTACACAGTAATTGATCACTCATCAACACAGAGGTCATTCCAAGGAGCAGAGGTTTTGTCAACATCTAAGGTCTGTTTCATACCTGGCTTTGATCTGTCAGTCACTCACAGAATATGAGTATTGGTGTGCTCCCACCTAATGGCCACAATGTAAGGATAATGACACACCTCTTGGGCACGGGAAACAACAAGCAAGAACTTTACCTAACAAATGCAAGAACTTTACCTAACAAATGCAAAAAAGCTTTCGATAACATCCAGCATCCCTTCATGATCAAAACACTTAAGAAAATTGGTATAGAAGGAACATTTCTTAAACGAATATGGGCCATGTACAGCAAACCCACATCCAATATCATATTGAATGGAATTAAATCAAAAATCATTTCCACTTAGATCAGGAACCAGGCAAGGTTGCCCATTGTCTCCAGTGCTCTTCAACATTGTAAGGGAAGTTTTAGCCATTGCAATTAGGGAAGAAAAGGCGAGCAAGAGTATCCATATTGGGTCAGAAGAGATCAAACTTTCGCTCTTGGCAGACGATATGATCATATATCTGGAAAACACTAGGGATTATACTACAAAACTTTTAGAAGTGATCAAGGAAAATATGATCAAGGATCAATGTCTCAGGCTACAAAATCAACACCCATAAATCTGTAGCCTTTACATATACCAACAACAACCAAGCCAAACAAACAGTCAAGGACTCTATTCCTTTCACAGTAGTGCCAAAGAAGATGAAATATTTGGAAGTATACCTAACAAAGGACGTGAAAGATCTCTACAAAGAGAACTATGAAACTCTAAGAAAAGAAATAGC